>PDND01000234.1:0-41303 GCA_002572855.1 [Emmonsia] crescens
AAGTTATTTAATATTACTGTATAGCTCTCTGACAGCACTGTATATATATTTATAATATTAATTAACTCTCTTTTTATTTTCAGTATAAGTACTATTATATATATAGAGACTGTCTTAATCTTTCATGTTCTGACTATCAGTTATTTATTAATTAGAAAGTATACTTTCATGTTTTTCTTCTTCATTTCTATCTATTAAAAGCTATAGTTTATTGAACAATGTATATCTGTTCTGAGCTATTTCTATATTCATAGTTCTTATATTATAATTATATTATAGTTTAATATCATTTCAGACTTTACTAGAAGAGATTTTATAACTCTGTCTAATTTATATATATTGTGATTCAAAGGTTGATTGGCCGCCTTATATGAATGAGATAACCGCTCTTATTATATACAAAAATAGAGAGTGTCAAGTGTATGCTTATTTATATATGAGATGCTACTGCTAGCATTTCACTATATTCAGTGTTAAGTGTATATTATTTCATTGAAATGAATTAGTGTATACTCACTGAAATCACATTCTCTCTTATCAAATCTGACTATACTTATATAATTGATTATATAATCTAATCTTCTGCTAATCTTCTGCTAGTGTCTGTTACTGCTTGTAACTGCACTAATTCTAAAGTGAATAATAGTAACTGTTTTTCTATATAAAGAATCTCTCACATCTCAATAATATATAAATAATTATCTCTTTTATTCTCTTATACTTCTCTTCTTCTTTCTCTTATACTTATATATTATTTTATCTCTTACTTCTTATTTTTCATCATCTTTTTCACTCATTTATTATTAATATATCATCTGTTAAGTATTGTATACAGAGATATTTTTATAAAAATAACTTCATATCAGCAGCTAGCTCATGTTAGAAAGAGTCTTTCTCATCTATCACTCTCTGTATTTTATATATCAGTAAATCTACTTCTTTATCACTGTAGACACTCTTCTATCTTCATCTGAAGAAGAATATATATCTACAGTTAAATAAGTACACTGTCAGATTAACAGTATATAATAAAAAAGTTCTTATATTAACTTATAACACATCAGATTATCTCAGTGTGTCTACTCTTTTCTCTTCTTCTATATCTTTTTCTTTCTCTGAAGACACTGAATTTAATATAATAATCTCACTCATGTGTCATATCTGAGTGTTTCAGAACTGAGAAGTAGTTAAAAAGCATGAGCTCTTTTATATTCAAGCTTTTTCTCACTCTGTCTTTCTTACAGTCATGATTTCTTGTATATTTTTATTATTTTTTATAAAATTAATACACAGCTAATATATTAATTAATCTAGATTCTTTCACTCAATCTCTTATTATCTCTTCTTATATAAAGAACAAGATTCTCACTTATATGATGACTATTATATTTTATTATATAATCAATGTCTCTTCTTCTGCCTCTGTCATCTCTTCTATAAAGAATTTCATTTTTTTAAATAATAAGTGTGTGAATGATAATAACAATGATAATAATGATAATAATGATGATAATAACAATGCTATTAATGATAATAATAATAATAATAATAATGAGAATGAGAAGATAATGAATGCTTCTTTTATAGTCAGTGTTATATTTACTCTTATTCTTCAGCTCTTTTATTATTATATCAGTACTCTCTCTCTCTATTCTCAGTATTCTTCTACACTCTTCTCTTATTTCAAAGATAAGCAATATCTCTATATCATGATCTTGTATAATATAATTAAATTTCTCAATTATCACACTGCTGCTGCTTAAGAGTGTAGAGTTTATTTAAATTAAACTGTTAAAGAAGTTCATTATACTGACTCTTTTATTCACTCTAATATTCTTCTTTATATAAGTGCTTTTCTCTCTTCTCTATATACTGCTGTTATTAACTTCTTCTAGATTCTGAGCTTAAGACTCATGACTATGATTTTGTTGAAGTTATGTTTTTAACTGATTTCAAGATTATATTTATACTGCTTCATTTCTGTATACTCTCTGTAAATATCTGTACTAAGAAAATCACTCTCACTGTTCTCATGCATTTAATTATATAATATCTAATATCTAATCTTATTATTTATTGTAAGAACATTTGTATAGAGAGAAATTTAAATGAGAATATAATAATTCAGTATAGCTGTGAATATAAGTGTTATTTCTCTTATAAGAGCTGTTATTATAAGAATGATTTATTTAAGTTCTGTGTTCAACTGTATATACAGTGTTGATCTGACACTCTTCTTCTCTACTATAACTGTTTATAAAATTTCAAGAGCAGTGACTGTTTATTTAATAAATGATTCAATTTCTTCTCTCTTCTTTTTTTAATATATATTTATTCTTTTTAATTATCTTCTCTACTTTCTCTACTCTCTCTGTCTCTTCTATTCTCTCTGTATCTATTATTTCTATCTCTAGAGAGTTTATTGAAGTGTTTTTGAATAAAGATTTTATTTCACTCTCTCTTCTCTACTCTGCTATTCTTTATCTCTCTTTTATAATACTGATGAAGAAGTGTCAGATTATTACTGTGAATTCTTCATCTACTGTTTCAGTATCTATTTTTATCTCTGCTGTTTCTTATCTTCTCTGCTTTACTCTCTCTAGTTTCTCAGTCTCTTTCTCTTCTCATACAAAGACTCACTATTTTATAAGACTTTCTACTACTCTTTCTATTCATGATATTATAATTATCTATCAAACTCTCTGTGAGACTGAGAAATGTGTTCACATTCTTAAAACTTATATAATTATACTTGAGTCTGAAGTGAATGTTGATTTTTAGAATTTCTTATCTACTAATAATATGAAGAGATTTCTGACACTTTTTTAATAATTTATATTTTAGAATAAAATAAGATAATATAGAATTTCTGTTTTTACTTTTATATATTTATATAATTTTTATAATTATAATAAAACTCTCTTTTTTATCTGAGTATACTTTCTATACTTCTCTTCTTTTATACTAATTATCAGTTATTCATGATCTTCTATAATACTATAAGTGATAATATAGTTCTTGCAGACACTTTTAATTTTATAAAATAAGTATTTATCTGTGTATTATACTGTTTCTTCTCTACTAGTTCAGACTACTACAGTGAATAATTCATTGAAGCTAACTTTATATAATCTCTGAGCATTCTCTGAGTTTGTATATATTTAGTTTAATATATCTGTTGACACTTCTAATATTTCATTCTCTATTGTCTCTGCAGATGAGCTAGTATAGACAGTTAAATTCAATTTCAGATTCTGTTTTTTCTTATGATCTGATTCATGTACTAATTAACTGTTTTTAGACTTTTCTCAGTCACTCTTCACTAATTCTCTTTGATGTCTGTGAAGAATTGTATAGCTAGTAATAGTTTTATCACTTACTGAGATATATTGATTGTCTGATGCTTTCATAATCTCTCACTCTTATTTAATTATTATAAAGAGATCTGAGTAAATGATATTATCTGATTTATAAGTATCAATGATTTCTTTAATCTCTTGAGACTTTTCTAATATTATCTCTCTTTTCTTTAATGCAGAAGAAAGAACTGTGAATAATTAAAGTTCTTCAGAATTCTCTGTATTCATCTTAATAAGATGTGAGTTATTAATGAGATGTTATAGAACTCTTTCTTCTAATTCTTCTAAAATGTATATTTCAAAAGAGTGTGATTTAATAATTTTATATAATTCAAATTATCTGAGTTGAAACTTCTCAGAGCTTTTATTATATATGAGAACTTAAGTTTCTACTATGAGACTTGATTTCTTCACTAGAGAGTTTTATAAACATTTTGATTGAATGATACAGTTAAATAAAAGTTTATTTACTTTTAATCTAGTGTGTTCAACTTCTTTTAGATGATTGAATGAGTCTTCTATTACTATATTCTTTCTCACTTATTCTGAAGCATTCTCTGAGATGTGAGAATATAATTTATATAGTAAGTAAAAAGATGAACACTTCATCACTGTGTGCTGATAAATTCTAGTAGTAAATACTGCTTACATCAGATATTTATCTTATAAGTGTGTGAGCTTTCTCATGAGATATTTAATTAGTATATTACTCAAAATATCATTCAAGTGTTTCATCTTTTCATTTGTATATGAGTGATATGATGTTATCATTCAATGTTTTATATATAATTATTTAATAAAATGTTGAACAGCATCTTTCATGAGATTCACACTATTATCTATTAAAATCTCATATAATATATTATAATTTGTATAGATTTCATTATATAAGAATTTAATAATTGTTTTCTCTATTATCTCTGAAACTGCTTATGTAATTGATCACTCAGTGATATAATCTATAGCAGTTATTATTCAGTAATTTTCATTTGATATATGAGATAGAATTCTGATTAAATTGATTTCTCAATATTTAAATAATTGAATTATTCTCTTCATCTGATATTATATCTACTTCTACTTCAATTTCTGCTTCAAACTCTTTGCAACTTGATAATTTGAACACTTGTGAATGAATGATTGAATGTTCTCTTCTAAGCTCAGTTAATAGATGTGAGATTGAAGAACTTCTAGAAGTCTGAAACTTTTCAAGTGACTGAATTTCTTGTATATATAAGTTAGCAGATCTCATTGAAATGAAGACTTTAAATATGATATTTCAGTATATTCTAGATTATGATACAGAATATCATTTTCTTTCAACTTTCTTAATTTAAATTTTAAAAGCATTTTTTTCACTATTTTGATGAGTTTCTTATCATCTGAAATACTTCTATTCTTCAATTATATAATAATGATGTAATGTTATTTTATCTCATCACAGTCTTTTAAAGCTGTGAGTATCAGCTTATTCTGTGCTCTATTTATAAGATCTTCTCTTATAAAGTCAGATCTGTGATTTATAGTGTCTGAAATCACAGCTTTTAACTCTTTTCAATATTTAATATTGAAATTGTATTCTTGAAATTCTGAGACTCAGTGTGTCAATCATTTTGAGAGCTTTATTATTATTTATAAATAGATGAGGCTTTTGTAATCAGTGATAATTATTATTATATAATTATTATTAATATAATGATCTTATATCACTAGTATATTCTTGATTGTAAGCAATTCTTTTTTATAAATAGAGTAATTTAATTCAGTCTCTATCAGCTTTCTTTCATTGTATATCACTGAATACAATTTTTCATCAGTTCTTAATTATATGAGAGCTGCTTCAATAACTCATTCAGAAGTGTCTGTCTTGATTATAAATAACTTATATTAATCTGATTATATAAGAATTGATACAGAGATTATGCACTCTCTTAATATTAAAAAGACTTCTTTATATGATATATTTCATATAATAGAATGAAATTTCTTCTTTTATAACTTCTTATCTAACTTCTTTAAGAGATCTGATAAGAGAGCTGTGAGCTGTGTGAAGCTCTTCACAAATTATCTATAGTATAAAATTAAATCTAGAAATTGATGTATATAATGTATGTTTCTAGACTGTGATTAATTGATGATAGCTTCTAGCTTTTCAGATAGAGATTGTATACAGCCTTCACTCATCATATATCTGATGAACTTTAATTTCTATATTTTAAATATACATTTAGTCAGTTTGATGTAGAGTTTGTGCTTTACTAATATAATAAGAATGTTGTTTATATATTTCAGATGCTTCTTGTATAAATTCAAGAATATAAAAATATTATTCAGATATATCAGATATAATGAACTATTCTATTTAACTAGTATTGTATTCATTATTATCTGAAACATAGCTGATGTGTTTATAAAACTGAAGAGTATAGCTAAAAATTTGAACTTCTCTCACTGTATATTAAATGCTGTTTTTAATATAGATAGCTTATCTATGTGAATCTGTCAGTATTCTGAGAGAAGATCAATCTTTGAAAGATATTGAGTGTTTTCTATAATATTTAACTGTTATTGAATATAAGAAAGCAGATAGCTATTCTTTTCTATTAACTTATTAAACATCTGATAGTTAATACATATTTTTCATTCTCTGTCTTGCTTTTTTATAAATAATACTGAGAATTCTCATGTGCTTGACAAGATTTATATAAGACTCTGTTTCATCAATTCTTCAATCTGCTGCTTCTATTCTTTGAAATGTATCTGAGATAGAGAATATATATTCTGATTAACAGATTTCATATTCTCTGTATTGATTTCATGTATGAAGTCTTGTTCAGACAGCAGTGAAGATGAAAGATTCATTTAAAAAATCTTCTTATATTTCTTAAATAATACTTTCATTTGTAGTTTCTTCTCTGAAGTCTTTATAGAAGAAGTATCATTCTGATTGAGATTTCTGATAATGAAGAGTATGTATTCTATAGAGAGTTTTTGAAAAGATCTCTTTATTTAATGAGCTATAAAAAGATTAAAATCTTCTACTTCTGATACTTGAAATCTGCATCTCATATCTTTTGATAAAATTATATAAATATTCTGTTTTCAGTCAATCAAAGTTATATAATCTGTATATCACTGAAACTGTGAATTGTGTTTCTGAAATTAATCAAGATTAAGAATAATATTATATTTAATATCTGAAAGTTCTTATACTTATATATAACAAGATCATTCTCTGAAGTGCAGAGAAATTCTTACTCTGATAAATAATACTAAATATTTATTATTTAAAAGCTTTACTTTTTTAAGATTCTTCACTTATTGAATCTCTGATAATTATTGTATAATATAATTATCTACATATTTCATTAAAGCTTCTGTATCTGCTAGTATACTTATCATTACTTCATGTTTTCTACTTATATATTCTTGATATACTAATATCTCTGATCTCATGATATTAAAATGTTCATTCATCTTCTTCTTCTCATTCTTATCTAGTTTATACATCTTCTCTTTCTTAATATTCACTGAATTCAAAGAATTATATAGTTTCAGTATCTTGTTCATCATGAAAGCTTTCAAGAGTTAATTAACTAATATCTCTGATTTAACTGATTCAGCTAGTTTTTTATCTCTTGATTAACAGAATGTATAAGACAGAATTCTATTTTATAAAATTATTTCTCACAGTTGAAGCACATCTTGTGTTTTATACATTATAATTATCAGTTTGAAGTGTCTTTTCTCAGTGAATTTGAGATGTTTACTATTATATTAAGATCAAGATTCATTGTGTCAGAGTTTCTCATCACAGAAGAAGACTTATGAGCAGCTATTATTATATTATTTATAACTACTGCATCTCTTCTCTATTAATATAGCTTACTTATTTATTCTCAGTTTATCAGTATCTTATATACTCTCTCTATAATCTCTGATGAATTTATTAAGTATTTTCATTCTATTTATAGCTTAGATATAAGTCTGTGTATAAAGCTCTGCAGATGAAAGAAAGATGAGATTTCAATATTTATAATAAGATATTATAAACTGAAGTGAGTGTAGTATAATATCAGATTATCTATTTATTTACATTTCATAAATCATTTATAATATTTATTCTTGATATCTAACTCTTCAAAATTATGCAGAATTCACTTAGAAAATTTCATTCAATTATTGAAAAATATATACTTCTCAGAAGTCTCTGTATTCATCTTCTTAGTTATTATTTATAGAGACTTAATTTTTTCTTTTAGAATAGAGACAGCTTATAAAATCTGTTGAAATTTGAAAGATTATTTCTCTGTAAGTTTATATTTTATACAGTAGTATAAATGTATCTGACTAAGTCAGTTCAAGACTATATTATTCTTATAATCATTATCAAACTTTGAAGAATCTGAGAGATTGTCTGACTTAATATAGTTATAGATTTATATAATATCTCTGTCTAATCTGAAAGAACTGTATATTAATGTATATACTCTGTCAGAGATTTGAGTGTCTGTTATAAGTATTACAGATAAAACTGAAATTTCAAGATTGAAAAATTGAAATTATCTATTCTGAATCTTCAGTTTCAACTTCTCAATTGTATTTTGATATTCTTGTACTGTGATTTATAGAATGTTCATGAATAAATTCAATATTTTATAATTCTATCTTTTAAGTTTCATCACTTCTGCTCTGAATCTATGTATGATTAGCAGACTCTGCTCAAGAAAATTATTATATATAAGTAGCTTATTTAATTAAGTTATATGTTTAATCACTGTGTGAATGACTTCTTATATTTCAATTGAAATCTCTTACATTTTCATGAGTTCAGATATTAAATCTTGATATTGATTTATTTTATATAATAAATTATTTTAATATAAGAAAGATGTAGAATTTTTAATCAAGAATAAAATAAGAAAATGTGTTAATAAGAACTTGTATGAAGATTTTTCTCTGTTATATATAATCTATAATTTTATATTATCTATTAAACTGTTTAACTTCTTTATTTACTCTGAAGTGAATAATCTATTTATTCTTCTGAGAGAAGAGCAGCTTTCTTTGAATCAGTAACTACTTTTACTCTCTCTATTCTATCTCAAAGATCTTTTATATCTAATTTTTATTTAATGATGAGTTATTTCTGCAGCTTCACTTCTTCTTACTTAATTTAACTTCTCTTTTTAAAAGTGAGATAGTAATCAGAGTTCTTCTGTATTCACTGCTCATTCATATATTCTCACACTATTCTCTTGAGAGCTCATGATTGAATCACTCTGATATGATAACTATAACTTGTATTATAGATGAAATATCATGTCTGCAGATGTATATACACTCACTGTTTTAAACATACTATCAGATATGATTTAAAGATTAATTGACTGTCTCATATAAATGAAGTGACTGCTCTTATTATATATAAAAATAGAGAGTGTCAAGTGTATACTTATTTGTATGTGAGGTGCTACTGCTAGTATTTCACTATATTCAGTGTTGAGTGTACATTATTCCATCAGAATGAATTAGCATATGCCTGTCAAAATCACAATATTATACTGTAGAATAGCTAGATATTTCTTTATAGTTTATTCTATTAAGTGCTCTGTATTATATCATTCTATACAGATAATCTAGCTATACTTTGACTGCTTATAGTTTATATAAAGTCTATTATAAACTCTCACTGTAGTACTTCTACTCTTACTATATCTATAAATCTTTCTACTCTTCTAAGTGTTTTCACTGATTTATTCTATTATAATCTATTTCTCTTTTTCAGATAGCTGAAGTCTTCTATATCTGATACTTTTATTTTATAGTATTTAAATCACTTTATTAATACTTTTTTTATATTTTTAGTAACAGTTTTTCTCTTCAGATAGCTGAGATTTCAGACTATATAATTTTCTTCACAGTTACTGCATTTAAACTTACTATCTTTTAGTATTTTAAAGTATATTTTATCACTATAACTCTTCTATACACAGTGACTACAGATTTTCTCTCTTCAATAAAAATAGATAATTGTAGCAGGCTACGTCCGATTGATAGACCATTTCACTACACTTTATCAAGAGTGTACACTTCATGAATTCTGCTTTCAAAAGCTCTGATTCTTAGTTAAAACCTCTGTCAGAGCTTTTATTCTTTCACTTCAGAGTCTGTTCAGAGCTTCATCTCACACACATATAAATATCTGCTTTTATTAAAATTCTTACATCTCTTCTTTTTCTTCTCTAACATTTTCTATTTTATTATATAAGCTCTATATCTAATATCAATCTCTTCAGTATAGACTCATTACACTTAGAAAACATTCATCATCTTCTTATTAGAAATGATTAATTATTAAAAAGAGATATTCAAATGTGTAACAATATATAAGAATAAGAAGAAAAATAACTAGCTAAATGAATACTGAGTCTCTACTAGATAGAAGCTTATTTATCAGTTACTCTAATCTTATAACAAGATCTTATAAAAGAGAATATCAGTGAAAGACTCAAGAGTTCTGATATTCTAGATATATAAAATATTCTTATAAATATACTTCTTCTGATTCTGAAGAATTTTTAAATACAGAGACAGATACTATATATTCAATGAATAATATAGCAATATCTATCAATAACAGAGAAGAACTCTTGAATATAAGTATAGATATAATACTGCAGTGACTCTGAATAATGTTGAAACTGCAGTAATAGCAGATAACTAATATACATATAAATTAACAATATCAGTATAAGAAAATTCAATAATTAATTTAATAAGAAACTTCTGTATAGATGATTCTGATATTAACTGAATCAGAGATGAATTCTCTGAACATAGTATAGCTGTTGAAGAAATATCTAGATATCTCTGTATATTTTAATACTTTCAATCTCACTCTCTACTCATTATAAAGATTGAACATACTTATAAAACTAAGTGTAGACAGAGATATCATTGATTTATTAATTAATCAAGACTGATATATTAATAGTCAATTGAGAGATCATATAAAACAAAAGTTTCACTCATGAATGAAAATATATAAATCAGTATTATATATATCTGATAATATTATTAAGTATCTTAATATTCTATTCAGAGATACTATTACACAGTAAAAAATATTAGATTAATTACAGAGTGTTTAATAGAGAAATATCTCTCTTATAATATTTATCTCTGATTTTAATATTAAAATCTTAGAAGTAGATAGTTAATCTTGAGAAAATAGAATGAAAATCAGTATATTAAAGAAAGCACTGACTTTTAAACTGCTATAAATTCTTATAAATATTAATAAAGCTCTGACTTATAAAGCTTTCTATATACAACTCTGAATATTGAATAATCATCTTATCAAGCTCAAGAGTATATAGAATAATAATAGAAGATATTATACTTCAGTCACTCATGCATCTGTATCAAAGAATAATATAGATATTATAAACTGAGTAGACTCTAATATTTATACACAGACAAGAGTCTTCACTGTCTAAATAGACTTCTGAGTCTCAGAGATAGCTTCTGAAGAAGTAGTTAACTGATATTAATAAGAAGTATGTATTAACTGTAACTGATCAAGATATATCATTTCTAACTATCAGTCTATCTATCTACTTTTTTATTTAAAGAAAAGATTAATATCAGCTGTTCATATCAATCATACTGTATTAGAAGAAGATTCAGATAATAACTATAAGAATACTCTGATAAAGTAGAGAAAAGACTAGCTTCTGCTTAAATTTATAAATAGAAGCTCAAGAAGATCAGATAATAATAATTTAAAGAAAAAATAACAATGAATGCAATTCTTATATCTACTATAATAAATAGTATATATAATATAAATATCATGATAGACAGCAGTCTATATCACTATACAATGATTAAATCTTTAATTATAAAATATTATAATCTTTAATGTATTCTCTTACTGAAGCTCTGACTTCTTACAGAATTTAATAACTTAAAAGATGTCTGTATCTATTATATAATGAAACTAGACATTAATATCAGAGAACATCAATGTGAAGACATTTATATATATAAAATCAATAATCTTGACTACAATTTTATACTAGAACTTGTCTAACTATCTAAATAAGATATTTTACTGAATATCTGAAACAGAAGTTTAATATTCTCTAATAATAATTAAGTACATGAAAATGATGTTTATAAAACTATAAATTTTACACAGATCTCTGCTAACATTTATAAAATACTCTGAAAAAGCTTCTAATAAAGTTATCAATGACAGAATTATATAATGATTTACTCTGTCAGTCTAGCTAATATTAAGAGAGCTCTAGAGAAATTATCTCAAGTTATATTAATAGATTCTTGTATGAAGCTCTCTCAGTAATATCATAAATATCTAGATATCTTTTAATAAAATAATGTTATAAATCTATTTCTCTTACAAGAATCAGAGATAGATCACAGTATTAAACTAGAGAAAAAGAATAATAAAAACTCTGAATCACTGTGAGAATCTCTCTATAATATATTTCAAAATAAACTTCTTCTTCTTCATAAGACACTCAACAATCTGTTAAATAAAGAATTTATATATATTAATAACTCTTCTGTCACAGCTTCTATTCTCTTTACAAAGAAATTAGATAAAGAACTCTGATTCTGTGTAGACTACTGAGAACTGAACAGATTAATAAAGAAAAATTATTATCTCTTATCTCTTATCAATGAGACTCTAGCACACATTGAATGAGCTCAGTGATTTATAAAGTTAGACATTATAATTATTTTTCATAAAATCTGTATTATTGAAGATGATGAATAACTTATAGTATTTTAAATATAATATAATCTCTTTAAATAAGTAGTTACATCTTTTGAACTAGCTAATACTCTGAGTACATTTCAAAAATATATTAACTGAGTGCTCTGAGATTTTCTCAATGAATTTGTGTCTATATATTTTAATAATATTCTCATCTTTACTGATGAGTTCAGAGAAGAGTATCAAGAACATGTATAAAAAGTTCTGTAATAACTATAAAAAGCAGATCTACTGATAGATATAAATAAATATAATTTCAAGATTAAAAGTATAAAATATCTAGATTTTATTATAGAAGCTGATAAGAGTATCTGAATGAATTCTAAGAAGATTTCTACTATTTTTAAATGAGAAGTCTTATATATTATGAAGAGTGTATAGAGCTTCATCAGATTCATCAACTTCTATTAATAATTTATATAAAACTTCTCAGATATCACTTAATCACTTATCAAACTTATTAAAAAGAACTCAGTATTTTAATGATCAGTGAATACTGAAGCTGTATTTATATAAATAAAGAAAATATTCATTAGTACTTCTCTACTAATAATATTTGACTCTGACTATAAAACAGTTGTTAAAGCTGACTTCTCTGATTATATTACTGAAGAGACTATATTATAATATAATAATGAAGATGTTCTATAATTATATATTTTTATATCTAAGAAGCTGAATTTCACTGAATATAATTACAAGATCTATAATAAAGAACTTCTTATAATAGTACACTGTCTAGAAGAATGAAATTCTGAACTTTAAAATATCTTCAAGTTCAAGATAATCATAGATTATAAGAATCTCAAGTATTTTATAATCATTTATAAGCTCACTGAATGACAGATACACTGATCTGAACTATTAAGCTGCTTTCATTTCATAATACACTATCACTCTGATAGTCAGAATTTGATGACAGATGCTCTCTTATAATAAGAATAGAATATATCTTTCAATACAATAGATGTTCACTGAGTGAATTAAAAGCATCAACTCTTAGACTTTAAAATACTAGTAGATTATAATAGAATAATACACAGCACTATATATATCTCTTTAATTAGAATACTTTTTCTCTGAACTGTTATTAATACTTTAACTTCTTTTACTTTTTCTGAATCTTCATTAGATGAACTGTGATATATAATAGTTTAAACTGATGAACTTCTTCAAGCACTCACTGAAGTAGTATATCAAGAATCATCTTAATTTTTCTCAGAACTACATATAAGAACTGATATCTCAGAATACTCAATTAATAATAATAATATTCTATAATTTTATAAACAATATTGAATTTCTCAGTCTGAATCTCTACATATCTGAATAATACAAGAGATGCATGACTTATATATAATCAGTTATCTGAGCTATAAACAGCTATATTAAATAATCTTTTAAGAATTCTACTGATCTGAAATATTAAACAGCATCAGACACTTTATCTAAAACTGTAATTATTACTCTTCTATTATTTTATAAAAAGATTGTAGAAAAAATCTACTGAAACTACTAAATATCTCTGATAGAATCTGACAAGATATAGTCATTAACTTCATTATTAATTTTTCTAAGAGTAAGAGCTGTAAGAATATTCTGATCATTATCAATCAACTGAGTAAAAATATAATATTAAAATTTTATAATAAGATGAATACTGAATGAGTCACTGAAGTCTTTCTATAAAGCTCATTCTATTGAATGTATAACTTACTGAAATCTATAGTATCTGACTAAAACTGTCAATTTATAGACACTTTCTGAACAAGAATCTGTCAAATTCTCAAGATTATATAATATTTATCAACTGTTTATCACTCTGAAATGAATAATACATCAGAGTAAATAATTCAGACTATGAAGAATTATCTTTATAAATTCTATAACTATTTATAAAATGACTGACACAATCTTCTTCTATATATAAAAGTTATTATCAATGACTGAGATGCTGTTTCAACAGATATAAGCTCATTCTTTCTTACACACAGTTATTATATAAAAGTGTTAAATCTTCTAGAAATCACACAGTTCATACTGAATTCTTATAGCTCAATTCAGATCACAGATAATATAGTAATAAAGCTCTGAAATATCTGTGATTAAGCAGAGATCTTTATAATAAATATAAAATAGAATCAAGAGAATCAGACTAATATTCAATGAAATCTCACTGAATAGTATAAGATAGAAGATCTTGTATAACTAAATTTTAGAAATATACAAATCACACATCTGTCTCATACACTAGACTACTGTTATATAAAATACAAAGTAATAGAAGTTCTAGATAGTTATAACTATTATCTTGACACTTTGTCAGAAATTTATAATATCTTTTATATAAGCTTATTTCATCACACTGTCACTGATTCATTTTCTTCTTAACTAACTTTTAACTGATAATTATCAGAAATTATAGAAGAAAATAACAAACTTAAATAAGAAATTGAAGATATTTTTAATAAAAGACTTCACAGCTGCAGCTGATAATATTTTATGAAATAAGTTAATTATAACTGTCTGATCTGAACTTCAGACTTCACACTATTTAAAACAGCAGCTTTTAACTGATAAGAACTATATACTTATAACTCTACTGATGAACTCTCATCTTCAGAGAGAGAGAACTAATATAGCAGACTACATCTGATTAATAGATTATTTCACTATATTTCACTGAGAGTGTATATTTCATGAATTCTGCTTCTGAAAGCTTCAATTCTTAGCTGAAACCTCTGTTAAAGCTCTTATTCTTTCACTTCAGAACTCATTCAGAGCTTTATCTTGTATATATATAAATATCTGCTTTTATCAAGATTCTCACATCTCTTCTTTTTCTTCTCTAATATTTTCTATTTTATTATATAAGCTCTATATCTAATACTGATCTCTTCAATGTAGATCTGTTACAATAATATATTTATATTACTGATAGTTGAAATATCAGATTACTTAAGTTTCTTTATAAAAAATCTCAACTATACAGTATTTATTACTCAGAATAATATCACTGTCTATTAGAGTGTTAACTTGATATAATACTATTATATTAATAATTATATTTTTATAAAATTTTTATTATTTAACTATAATTTTATTCATTTTGTGAATCAGTGCTCTGTATTATAGAGTTGAATTCTATTTATATATATTTTTAACTGCTTATTTCAGAGTGTCTCAGTTAATAATATTCAGTGATATACTTTTAATTAATACTGTATATATTTTATACTTTATATATACTTTCTCTCTTTATTCATACATTCAATTATTATTCACTGTTAACTTTATTTTAATATTCTGAGTATCTATTATTAGTATTATATTTTCACTAAATATATATCTCACTGCTATTACTGCTCTCTTTATTATATTTTTAATAATTTTATTCACTCATTTAATAATTACTTCAGAGATCTGTTCAACTTCTGATATAGTATTATAGCTACAGTATATAATTATCATTTCTTTCAGTATTTTTATTAATATAATTTTAATCAGAGACTTCTCTCTGATAACTACTAATACTCAGATTAAAGCTTTATTAAGTTTATTATACAAGTTTTAATATATTGATATATTTATTATTTATTTCATTCTTTTTAGTAGTTAATCACACAGCTCTGTTTTTATCTTCTTTATTATCTTTATTATCTTTTGAAAATATTTCTTTTCTCTTTTATTAATCTCTTCATCTCTCTCTTCTTCTCTAAAAACCTCAGTGAGTATATATATAGCTATAGCTAGATTATCTATTTTCTCTTTCTATTTAGTAGAGTTTTTCTACTTCAGTATATATTGAGTCTTGCATATATTATCTATCTTCATCTTCTTTATCATCTCTTTCTCAGCTAGTATTATCTTTCATCTATATAATAAGCATCTAGCACTCTCTTTTTTCTCTTATACACACTTCTATTATTTTTTTGTATGAGGTTTTTTCATTCAACACAGAAAAAATTCAGTTTAATGCATTAAAATAGATAAAAAATAATTATAGTATATATTATAATATCTAACTTATATATAGAGTGTGTATATTTTCACTCACTTTATATAGAAGATATTTTTTCTTTATTTAAAAGATAAATATAGTGTGCATTTCAACACTCAATATATATAGAAAGTATATATACTCTCACTCATTTTATATAGAAAATACTTTTTCTTTATTTTAATAGAGTATATAAAATGTACTTATTCTCTCTCTCTTTTTAAAAATAGTAGTAACTAATTCTCAGTAATTTAAAGCTTCTTTAATTATTTAAATAGATCTGATGTATATGAAGTTTTTAACTCAGTGATAAACAAGTTTATTATATAATTTTCTCTATTAGATAGTATACACAGCTCTCTCATATATTTTCATGATTAAGTGATGTATAAAATAATAATAATAATAATAATTGCAAATCAATTAATATATATATATATATAATAAAAGATTTTATTATTATCATTTATTTAATCAATTGTAAATCAATTGTAAATCAATTAATATATATATATATATAATAAAAGATTTTACTATTATAATTTATTCAATTAATTAATAATCAATTCTACTCAGCTGTCACACTTTGTTACAGTATTTTAAACTAGAGAGATCAGATACAGGCACAGACTCTATCTATAAAATCTACTTATATTATGAGATTAAGTGATGCTTTTAGCAAGATTAACTTTTCTACTTTCTGAAGTTATCAGAGCATACAGTTGAATGTGATACAAAGAAAGTTAATTATAATACTAGCTCAGATTAGAAAAACAGCTTAATGTGATTTTAATCACACTTCAGTTTTAACTTATAACAGTATCTTATTAAAACTATATATACTAGATATATTCTACACATCATCTCTACATCTCTCATAATATTGATTTTTCATATTTTTCAAAGATTTTAGCTTATTCTAGCTCATTCTAATACTAATTCTAATACTAATACTAATTTTCAGCTCTCTAATCTATCTCTACACTAAGAAACTGAGTGTTGAGAATGATCAGACTGTATTAGTAATATATGTTATAATATATGTGAGGTGTGTAGTGAATGTATATTTTAGAGAGAGCACTAAAGTTGAATATGTGTTCAGAAAAGTGAGTCAAAAGTTGGCATCATGATGAACTTTTTTGACATCATGTTCAACTGTAACTCTGAGTTATCACTCACTCATCAGCATGTACGTACCTTAGTCATACCCTGCATGGATAGTTAACTAACTAGTTGACTAGTTTAGAGCTATTTCTATGAGAAACAATCGAAGAGTGTAAGTGGTGACACCAGCTTCGAGATGTACTGTATTATCTCACATTAGAACTCTAGATCACTAAAGACAACCCGCATCATGGCGCCCTCAAGCGGAAAGGGATCGATAATCTTCTCAATATATGCTGGCCAGTCTTCAATCAACTGCAATAGGGGAAAGATATGAACGTATTTCCAGTGAGAAGGATACCATCCAGCCGTTCCCAGTCCACAAGAGCAGCTACTTCATAGTCTTCTTCATTTGTGACAGAATTAATGAACTTTCTGACAAGAACATTCTCTCTGTAGAGATCTCCGTGGGCGGATGATTGCGAAGTGCTGATTGGAGGTGGCGAGCAAGATAGTCTGAGAGAAAGCTGTGTCTATTTGATTCGCTTCACATAGTTTTTGAGCGAAGTGCGATAGCTTTTCCGAAGTCTTCTTCTGTCTGAAAAGAGCCGGTAACAGCAGTGTCTTTTTCATGAGAAAAGAAATACCTATGGGGAGCGGGTCCTCGGTTGACACTGCTGTAAAATCTGGGCGATGGCAGCGCTCTCATTTGATCGAAGATGCATCGCAATTGTCCAACAACCGAATGTTTATTTGCCTTAGTGAGCGAAGGCCACGCCATCCCTAGAGAAATGCCGGGGATGTATTCCATGAAGATATACAGGGTGTCCCGATCGCGGTACATGGTGTAGAGTCATGGCGCTGCGAGATCGAGCCGTTCTTCAACAAAAAGTAGAACATATCCCTCATTTTCAGTCATAAGCGGGCCATATTTCACAACATATTTGTCTCCCATTATGACCAGGCGCCCACCATAATCTGATCCCTTGGGGAGGGTTTGTGTTGCCTGTTCAATTTCATTCTGATCAGGAAGAGGCTCTGGTAATTGACCAGCATCCTGATAATAAGGAAGGGAATGGCATAGTTGGAAGGGCGACGTCTCACTCAATAGAACAGCTGATGGCAAGTTGAGGATGCGGCCCACAGTCTACAGTGTATATGTCGGAGCATATGGACATTCCCTTCTGCCTGCGATTGGTTCTGATGGAAGCGATGGAATGGGGATTTGATATTGTTGTTATTCAGAGTAAGATCATTTAACTTTGTCACTGTTCTCTTTGAGATATAGTTCCAAGGTTAAGTTCTGCTAAGGTTATTAAGAAGCTGGTGCTTATTAATAGAGCTGTTGAAGCTCCTGCACAACCTTGGAAGCTCTATCCCACATATATTAAGCTGCCGCTAGCCACTAGATAGATCATAACAACCAACCATGTTCAACCTCTCTCAATCAATCAACCTTATCTGCATAATACCTTAGCTACACCGAGTTCATCATCCTGACATTGAGTCAAGTCTGCTATTCATTCTTCTGTCTCCCCGTTGTCGATAGTATCTTGCCATTCTTCAAAATGCCTGATGAAAGCCTGTCTGAGTTCCACGCGTCCCCAATCCCTCCCGTAGAAATAACACGACAAGAAAATATCTGGTTCTTGCATCCTGGCTATCCAGCGCCCTGCAATATTCTACTGTCCCTCCCACGTGTTGATCAAACAGCTCATCACACTTTTGGCATTCACCATAAAACCGCCTTGACTGCTTGCCAGATCATCGGAAACAACGCGTTTGAAACAGGCCGCTTTTGTCATGATAAAGATGGTCAACAGCCTGTAACTGTACCGCTTGACGAAGCTCTGACTGATTCAACTTACTATTTTCTGGTTGACAATGGCGCGAGTATGCAAACTTCTCCATCTTCTCATGGCTGTTCTGATCCGTTTCTAGTAGGCAAATACCCCATTGTCCCCAGTTTCCAGGACTGGGAGTTCCCGCACGGCCGCATCCCAGATACTTGGAGACTTCCATCCCTATTTTCTGATGCCTCTACATCTCGCTGTGGCATCACCAACTTCTCGATATGCACTGAAGAAGCACACATCGTGCCAAAGGAAGAAGTGCACTGGTACTTAAGAAATGGGATGAGCCAGTATGGTAGAGACTTGGGAGATATTGATGATTCAGCGAATCTCCTTTCGCTTAGATCGGATATTCATAAATGCTTCGACAACCGGTGGTTAGTTATCGTCCCAAAGGTTGCTGGGGGAGGAGGTACATTTGATACGGATACCAGTAGTCGTTCAGCACGCTACGTATCACACATACTTTCCAGAAGAGCTGCTGAATATTGGCCGACCTATCACAACACCGTAGTCCAATATATTGAAAACGAATCTGGTCCTTATCTCTTTGCGCGGTTCGCTTGGGCCGTTCTTCTGCTTGTGAAGGCCTTCGTTACAAGCGGCTACCCTCGTCACGTTATTCGCGTCCAAGAGTTGACTGACGTCGAGGATATTGAGACGGCATGGAAGGAAGAACTTCTAAGCGGGGCGCAGCTTAGGGCCAGCTACAGTGGCGGGGGTTCGAAGAGCGCAACCAAAAAGAGAAAATCAGAATTGCTTGAAGAAGAGGATGATCTTGCGGAGTCTAGCGAGGATAGCAATATCGGTATGGGGAGCGACATCTGGGATAATGTCATGGATGAGTGGGAAGCAAGAGGGCAGAGGCGTAAGCAGATTTCCAGCGAGACTGCACCAGAAATCATAGCAGAAGATGGCACAGCTCAAGAAAAGGTGGCCCATTTGAAATCAGGTTCATTAGAAATGTAGACCTGTTGGGAAAATAAGGTCGTCCGCAGCATTACCACTACACATTTCAGCTCAACTACAGTTGCCCGTTAATACTCACTAATTGCTAGCTTCCCGGCTCGCATATTCTATCCCCATAAAAAGCCCTATATTTTGTATGCAACTAGCTAGATAGATAGTGATGTAGTTAATTCATCGTGTAAAAACCATTCCCGAAAAGCATTCCCGAGAGCAGAGAATATTGGGATGGTAGAGCTCTTTGAATCGTAGCAGTGTTCTGTCGGCGTCAGGCCCTCGAAATGTCCTGATGGCAACAAGTTTGCGGGACCCTTAGGGATCTCCATTAAGCGACCGTCTCATGATGCGTGGCGGCGTTCACGTCTTACAACTAGCGGATACCGGTCGCATACATTCGAATATCCACATAGGATGACAGGGCTGAGGTCAGCGAGCTGAAGCATCAATGTCAATGTTCAATATACTATACCATCCCTCCAGAGTGAAAAGCCCTCCTGTGTGAATATGGTTGACTATTTGTACAAATGTGTTGGGAAAATAAGAGGTTGTACATAGTGATACCACTACAGCTTCTACTCTACTATCTTCACTATTTCATATATTCAATGATCAACTACAATTGCTCATTAATACTTGCTAATTACTAGCTTCTTGACTCACACATTCTTTTTACTATAAAAAGCTCTATATTTTGTATGCAACTAGCTAGAATAGATAGTGATATAATTAAAATAAATATAATCTTGATATATTTAAGAGTTATATATTTTTAATAGTTATAAGTTTAACAAGCAGTATCTGAATAGAAGTATAATACTGATAACTACTTTTATTTATATATATTCTGAAATACTTGTTTAATATATATATTAAACTTAAGAGCTTTGAAATCTGAAATTCTGAAAATATCTATTTTCATTTAAAATAGTTAAAATAACAGATATTATAATATTAAAAGAAATCATTTATTTAAGTACTTCAGAAAATTGAAGACTCTGATATAAATATATACTAGAAAAAGCTATAAATAATAATATATTAAACTTTATAGATTTTAAGAAATTTCAATTATTCTCTAAGCTAGAATCTCTGAAAAAATTTAAATATTCAGAGATCTTAATACTTGAATTCAGAGCTCTATATAATATAAATATAATAAATTGAAAAACTGTTAAAGATAATTATAATCTCTTGAAAATAAAGATAATAAAGATAAAAAATATAATATAAAAAATAGTGAATATTAATAAACTTCATTATATTTATAATAAAAATAAAGATATAAATTATTATTATTATTATTCTTTAATTATAGATATATACAGTCAGAGACTATAATATTTATCTAAAACTCAAAGAGTTTCAGAGTTTTTCTAACTCTAGAATACTAATATACATTTTTTCTTAATATATAATATATGTAATAACTTGAATTTTAGCTCAGAATAATCAGTATTTTAAATACTTCTTTTTTCTTAGTATAAATATCTTTAAAAATTATTCATTATCTATTTTATTTAGAGAATTGATAATTTATATAATGAAACATCACACTTACATAGAAAATAAATAAAAGAAAAGACACTAGAAATAGAAAACAAAACATAGAAAAAAGAAGTAATAAAAGAAAAGAATTATACTAGAAATAAAACACTAAAAAATACAAAATATAATGAAAAACTCTAAGAAAAAACATAGAAAAAGAAAAAATATAGAAAAAGTGTTTTTTAGAAAATGTAAGAAATTCATGCCTTGGCATTTCTTATCTCTATTATAAAACCTTCAGATTTCACTCTCTAATCTTTATTTCTATATCAAGTTCTTGCATAGCTATTAAAGCTAGCAAGCCTTCATATATGAAATCTATATAGACTAGAGTTGCTTTTATAACTTTGTAACTTAGCTTGAATACTATTATAATTATTATCTCTATATTTTCAATTCTTATAAACTATTTCTTAGATCTAATATATATTATATCAAGCTATAAACCTCTAGAATAGAAGTCAGTAAACTTTTATTTTTATATTTCAAGCTTTATTAGTCAGTAATTATCTATTATAACTAGAATAATAAAAAGTGATCAGATATTTCTGACAGATTTTCTCATAGAAACTTAATTCTCTATAAATAAATTTTAAATAATAATGAACTTAAGTTTTATCTTTAAATCTGTGAACTTTTATAATCTGAATAATATCTGTGAACTGATGAACACTGATTCTCTTATAAAAGAACTCTTTTATAAAACTTCTATTCTCAGCTCATGAACAGAAGCTTTGAAGAATAATGAAATTTTTATAAAAAGAATTATAACTTATCTCTCATGAGATGAAATAATGTTTCTGAAAGAAATACTTATAATTAATAAGTATTTATAAATTAACTCTCTGAATATAGTTATCAGAGATACTTATAAAATTAAATAACTCTTTTTTAAATCAAGATTATTAAAGACTGTCTATTGAACTATAATCTATAAATTCTACTGTAAGTTTATCTCTGAGATTAATTTATAAATAATCTCTTATAGTCTGAATAACTCACAGACTATAATTTATACTATAATAAGTTTCTACTATACTGAGACTCAGAACTGAAAAGACTGTTTAAATAGTTTATAGAAAGAAATAATCTGAACAGTTTTTAAAACTTATCTAAAAATAAAGCTTGATAATTCTGTGAATAAAATAGAGAGTATCTGAGTTATAATTATAAATATCAAGAAAAAATTTGAAAAAATAGATAAGAAATACTTATATTAATTCATGAATCTCTGATATAAGCTTAGTTTAAAGAAGATAGATACTTGAAATAAAATCTGAATAATACTTTTTATAAAGAGATTAAACAAGACTATATAGAATAAATTCATAGAGTAAGATTTTAAGTCTTTATCTCTAGAAGAGTTTATAACTGTGATTCATTATTTATAAATTACTATAAAGATATAAAACTTATAAAGAAATAATACTTAGTCAGTTTTATAAAAACTCATTAACTCTGATTCTTAATAGAATTATTTATAGAGAAGTAATTCTACTTTAAAAGTTTTATATCTGACTACTGAGTAGAGAAGAAGAGCTTTATAAGCTTCTATAAACAGAGTTTCTGAGAAGAATATTAGAGAAAAAGATCTATACTTTATCTATAAGAAGTCAGAGTATCTTTATATAAACTACTCTAAAAAAAAGAAATTTAAAAAATTATAAACAGAGTCAGAGATAAAATTTATTCTGAATCTCAAGTTCTTGAAACTGATTATAAACTTTATAATTCTTTTAATGAAGATGTCTACTCACAGAATGAGATATTATAGAAATATATTTACACTCTCTGAATAAAAAATAATAATGAATTCAGATTTTTATATAATAGTGATTACTCTAAAGCTCATGAAATAAATAAACTGAACTGTGAAATTCAAGAGATTTTTATTAGAATCAGTATTCTGTGAAGTTAAAAGTCTGATAACTGATAATTTTATAAAGATTATTTTTAAACTGCAGAATTTATCAGATCTCTGATAAAAATTTACTGAAACTGTAGTTATTATAGATATTATAGATAATATATATCTGAGCATGATCTGACTCTATAGATATAATTCTTTTATTTTCTTTTATAAGCTTAATTTATACTTTCACTCAGAGTTGACAGACTCTCTTATAATAATAGAATCAGTTAATATCACAGAGTTAATTAATAAGAGAAAACTCATCTACATTATAACTCTATAGATAAATGAGAGTGAGATATTTATTAATACAGAACTGTAGATATTAAAAGAGTATTAGAATCTCACAGATATTTTCAGTTTAGCTAAAACTATAAAACTGTCATTATATTATAAGAAGAACTTAGTTATAGAATTACTATCTAAACAGAATTTTTCATAAGAATTAATCTATAAACTATTATATTATGAGACAGAGATTTTATAACAGTATATAAAGAAGAATCTGAAGACAGAGTTTATCAGATTCTCACAGTTCTCTGTAAGTACTTCAGTTATATTTATAAAGAAGAAAAATGAATCTTTTAGATTATATATAGATTACTGTGATCTGAATTTCAAAACTCTGAAGAGTCACTATTCTTTATTTTTAATTAAAGATATAATTAATTATCTTATAGAAGCTATAATATTTACACAGCTGAATATTATTAATATCTATCATCATTTATAAATAAGAGCTGAAGATAAGTGAAAGACTGTATTTAGAACTGCACTGAGATTGTTTGAATATCTAGTTATTTTCTTTGATTTAGTCAATGCTCTTATGATATTTCAGTCTTTTATCAATAAAACACTTCATATATATCTTGATATTTTTATAGTTGTATATCTAGATAATGTGATAGTGTACTTTATAAAGAAAGAAGAATATAAAAAATATATTTATAAAATACTGATAGCTTTTACTGAAGCTGAACTATATATTAAACTTGTAAAGTGCAGATTTAGCTTTTATAGAATTAATTTCTTAGAGTATATTATAATTTCTGAAGAAATAGAGATAAATAATTTATAAATTAATATCATTCTATCTTGATCTGAGTCTGTAAATATGCATGAGATTCAAATCTTTCTAAACTTTATCAACTTTTATAGAAGATTTATTCTAGTATTTATAAGAAGAATATTAGCACTTATCAATCTACTAAAAAGTGAAAATAAGAAAAAAATCTCTTATAACAGAATACTAGAAAGATTTTAAAAGAAAATAAACTATAAAAACTTTCTTACTTCAGAAGCTTATGAGTTTTTTTATATAATAAAGAAAGTTTTTATAGATACTGTAATACTTTATCACTTTAATTCTTCTCTGTAAACTAGATTAATAATAAATACTTCAGTTTTCACACTCTCAGAAATAGTTATATAGCTATATACTGATAAAAACTGAGTTTCAGTGATTTTTTACTTATAAAAGATATAATCTATGAAGATTAACTATAGTATTCATAATTAGAAACTTTTTATAATAGTGAAATTCTTTCATCATTGATATCACTATTTCAAAGATTTTATAACACTGATTATTATTATAATAGATTATAATAATCTTTATCAGTTTAAAATTACTAAAGAGCTCTTATAAAGATAAGTATAATAAATATAAAGACTAAGTGAGTTTTAATTTCAGATAAAATATATCAAGAGAATTTATAACTCTGTAAATAAACTTTTGTGAAGATCAAATTATATTAAAAATACTAAAACTATTAATATACAGAGACTAGAGAAAGTAAATAAGTTTCACAGAATACTTTCACTGAGTATTATAAAGAGATTGACTGAGAAATCATTCAATTCTCTATAAAAAAAAAGAGAGAAGAGAGAAGAAAAGTCTATATAACTTTTCTCTATAACACTGATTATTAACTCTTTGAAATTATTCTTGAAAATTATTAAAGAAGATATTATAGATATATGAACTATAAATAGTACTATAAGAGATCTATTATAATAAGAAACACTGTATAAATTTTTATAAAATCTTCTATCTAGACTGCTAAAGCTGTAATTAGAAGATGAATATACTGAGTATATTTATAAGTCTATTAAAAAAGAAATTAACTCTGTAAAGACAAAAGATTAAAAGAATATAAATGAACTTTTATAAAGAAAAGACTGAATCTATATATCTATAAATGAGCTTCTGTAAACAGAGTTTATTAAAATATATTATAATTCATCTCTAGTGAGTCATTTTACAGAGACTAGAACTTATAAGCTACTTGTAAGAAAATACTTCTAACTAAAGATACAAGTACTAGTTAAAAAAATAGTAGATTTCTGTGAGATTTATCTTGATTTATAAGTAATATAATTAAAACTGTATAAGAAATTAGTATCTCTACTTATTCTATATAAACTCTGAAAATAACTAGAGATAAATATACTTATAGAGCTTTCAGCTAGTAAAAATCTATTTAATATCTCTTTTAACTATATTTTAATGATAGTGAATTACTTTATCAAGATGACACACTTTATATCTACTTATAAAAATATAAAGTTTAAAAATATAACTTACATCTTTATCTGTGATATAATCTGACTACATGAGTTATCTATAAATATTATTTTAAATAGAGATTTAATCTTCACAGATGAGTTCTGAACTAATCTGATAAATATACTGAAAATCTCATGAGATCTCAGTACTGTCTTTTATTAATAAACTGATAATTAGATAGAATATCTGATAAATATATTAGAACAGTATCTATAATACTTTATTAATTATAATCAGAATGACTGAGTTTCTTAACTACTTCTTATAGAGTTTATTTATAATAACTTTAAATATATAAGCTCTGATAAAACTCTCTTTGAAATATTAATAGAGATTTATTTATAAATGATTCTTATAAATCTGTGAAAATATATCATATAATATCAGAATACTTATAAATGAGTATAGAAGATTCAGAAGATTTAAGTAGAAATTTATAAAATTTTGAAGAAAGCTCAGAAGTATCAGATAGAATACTATAACTTTAAAAGAACTGTAAAAAGTTTCTGTGAAGAAGACAGAGTATAACTGAGTTTAGAAAACATCAGTATACAGAGATCTAGTAAGAAACTGAATCTTTTATAAATAGAGTTTTACAAGATTATAAAGAAAATTGACTTATAGTTCTATAGATTAGAACTGTTATCTGAGCTTCAGATATATAATGTTTTTTATATTTCTCTACTTTATAAATATAAGAAGCTGTCTGAGAAGAATTCTATAGCTCATCACTCTATTTATAAAGTATTGAAGAGTGAAAAAGAATATTATATTAAAAAGATTGTGAATACAGAGAAACACAGCTATAAAATCTGATACAGAGTATAATAATAGAAATATACTGATAAAAAGAATGAATATATCTAAGAACTCTCTTTACAGATAAAATATCTGAAGAAGCTGAAATATAACTTTTATACTATGAATTCTGAGAAATCAGAATAATACAGTCTTTACTAAGAACTCTGATTATAATGAGAGCTCTAATCTACTTTTATAAATTCTAGTCTATAGATAATAAGTTTCTACTGAAATGAAGTTCATGATATATATAAAGAAAAGAAGAAATCATGATTTCATTACTATTAAAATAAAGAAAAAGAAAAAGAACAAGATTATAAATCAATCTGTTAATTAATAAAGAAAAAAAATAAAGAAAATTCTCTCTCATGAACATCTCTCACATCTTCTATAAACTATCAATTTTCTCTTTTAAAGAAGTAAAATATATTATATCTGTGATATAGATAGTTATTACACTTTATATAATACTCTTCAGAAATATACATACTTCAGAGAAGTTGAATATCAGATTATATACAGTTATAATATAAATGTGAAAACTATCTCTCAGAATAAATGATTAGTCAGCTTTTATAAAGCTGAGTTCATTTTTTTAACTGTAAATAGCTGTTCAGTGTGACAGTGATTAATACTTAAAATATAGATTTATCAGCTCAGATAAATTCTTTTTATAATACTCTGATATTATTATTACTCTGATTCTCTGAGTTTTATAAATAGTCAGATATTCATTTTCTAGATAGAATAAAGTTATTAAAATATATCTGAATATAAGAAGTGTCTGTTAAAAATTAAAGCAGATTCATATATAAATGATCTGTGAGAAGTGTGATAGAAAATTAAAAATAATAGAGTCTTGACTGAACAGAGACTACTGATTAAATAGAAGTTTTTATATATAAATTAGTAATATTCTGAAGACTGAAGCTTATAAAACTTATTATAAAGAGTAAAATAGCTGAGCTTAAAACTAAAAGCTTCTATGAAGCTTGCACTGATGATACAGATGACTGATTTATAAAAACTGTAAAGAAAGATTATAAAGCTGAGAGTGAAGAAGAGAATAAGAATAATAAAAATGAGAAAAAACTCATTGTATCTGAATCTGAAGAGACTATTATAGATAGAAACTGCTTAAATTTATTATAAAAATATCTATAAGAAAATCTACACTGACTGAATATACTCACAGCAATAATATTATTGTATTATTATTTAACTAAAAGCTATAATCAAGCAGAAAGATTTTAGAGTTTGAATAGAAAAATCGCCGTGTTGAATGAAAAAACCTGATATAAAAAGATAATAGAAGCATGCATGAGAGAAGAAAGAGAGTGCTAAATGCTTATTACATAGATGAAAGATAATACTAGCTAAGAAAGAGATGATGAAGAAGATGAAAATAAATAATATATATAAAACTTAACACATATCAGAGCAGAAAAACTCTACTAAATAGAAAGAGAAGACAGATAATCTAGCTACAGCTATATATATACTCACTGAGATTCTTAGAGAAGAGAAGAGAGATGAAAAGATTAATAAAAGAGAAAAGAAGCATCTTCAGAAGACAATGAAAGTAATGAAGAAGATGAAAATAGAGTTATATAATCAGCTACTGAGAAAAATGAAATAAGTAATAAATATATTAATATATTAAAACTTGTATAACAAGCTCAATGAAGTCTCAATCTGAGTATCAGTAGTTATCAGAGAGAAGTCTCTAATTAAAATTATATTAATAAAAATACTGAGAGAGATAATAATTATATACTACAGCTGTAATATTATATCAGAAGCTGAATAAATCTCTGAAGTAATTATTAAATAAGTGAATGAAATTATCAAGAATATAATAAAGAGAGTAGTGATAGTGATGAGACATATACTCAGTGAGAATATAATACTAATGACAGACACTCAGAATATCAAGATGAAGTTAACAGTGAATAATAACTGAATATATAAATGAGAGAAGAAAGTGTATATGAAGTGTGAAATATACACAGTATTAATTGAAAGTGTATCACTGAATATTATTGACTGAGACACTCTGAAATAAGCAGTTAAAAATATATATAAACAGAATTCAACTCTATAATACAGAGTACTGATTTATAAAATGAATAAAATCACAGTTAAATAATAAAAATTTCATGAAAATATAATTATTAATATAACAGTATTATATTAAGTTAATACTCTAATAAACAGTAATATTATTCTGAGTAATAAATACTGTATAATTAAGATTTTTTATAGAGAAGTCTGAGTAATCTGATATTTTAACTATTAGTAATATAAATATATTATCTACTTCTGTTAAAGAGAGAAAATTTATAGTCACTGTATATAGAAGAATTACAGTGATAAAATATACTCTAAAGTACTAGAAGATAGTAAACTTAAATATAGTAACTGTGAAGAAAATTATACAGTCTAAAATCTCAGCTATTTAAAGAGAAAAACTATTACTAAAAGTATGAAGAAAGCACTGATAAAGTGATTTAAATACTATAAAATAAAAGTATCAGATACAGAAGACTTCAGCTATCTAAAAAAGAGAAATAGATTATAATAGAATGATTTAGTGAAGATATTTAGAAAAGTAGAAAGACTTATAAATATAGTAAAAGTAGAAGTATTATAGTGAGAGTTCATGACAGACTTTATATAAGCTATAAATAGTTAAAACACAGCTAGATTATCTGCACAGAATAATATAATACAGAGTATTTAATAGAATGAATTATAAAGAAATATCTAGCTATTTTACAGTATAATATATATAAGTTAGACAGAGTTATAAAATCTCTTCTAGTAAAGTCTGAAATAATATTAAACTATAATATAATTATAATATAAGAATTATGAATACAGAAACAGCTTAGAACAGATACATATTATTCAGTAAACTATAATTTTTAGTAGATAGAAATGAAAAAGAAGAATATAAAAGTATGTTTTCTAGTTAATAAATAACTGATAGTTAGAACATGAAAGATTAAAATAATCTCTATATATATAATAGTACTCACACTGAAAACAGAAAGAGAATTAATTAATATTATAAATATATATACAGTGCTGTCAGAAAGCTACACAGTAATATTAAATAACTTCTTCATTTATCAGCTATAAAAGATGATGAAGAAGATAAAAGCAGTACTATATATATAAATCAGTAGTTAGAGTGTGTAATAAATAGAAACTATAGTAGTTGAAGACTTCAATATATATTACTTATAGTGAGAAGATGAAAGAGTTAGACAGAACTTTATTATAATATAAAAACTAAATATATAAATTAGTATCTTGAATCTGTATCTAGTGATACTGAAAAAGATTATAATCTAATAGAATAGAGAAAGCTCTAATATTACAGTGAATCTAGTTTTTTTATTATCTAGACTTCACAGTATAATAATCAGTTATAAAATAGATTCAGATACAGATATAATTTTAGATTATCTATTAATAGTCACAGTTATTAAGCTCAGCACTGTATAGATAAATAAAGAAAGAAGACACTGATATTAAGTATACTCAGAATAAATAATATAAGACTGTCAAGTACTATAGAGTTCAGAAGCTCTTCTATTCAGAGAATAGATAGACAGCTATATAGTTTATTTTATAAGTTTTATAAAAAGACTAGTAGCTAAATATATAAAAGTTATAAAATATAAATAGCACAGTCATATCTGATAATTATTATAAATTACTAAAATAGTCAATGACTATAAGAAAGTTAAAAAAAATAAATACATTTTAGAGAAAAACATGATCAGAGCTTAAGTACTGTGAAATAGAGAAGTCAAGCTAATAAAAATAAACAGCTTTAGAGATCTAATGCACAGTATAGAATTCAAGCTCAAGCTACTATAAAAAATAATAAAATGAAGATAATACAGTGATAATGAGTAGACACAGTCATTAAAAATTTCATTACTAAAAAAAGAAAAGCTGAAGAATCAGATAATAATAATTATTTTTAAAGATAAGATAGAAACTCTGTAGCAGTAATTCTTCTCACTATTACTAGAGATTAATATAGAGAATATGAAGCTTGAACTGTAATTATAGAAGATAATTAATAATATAAGTATTATAGAGAAAAGAATGACAGTACTAATAGTATAACTACTCAGTAATAAAGTGCTAGAAGTGAATGATATCTTTAACAGATTTCTAAAGATGCTAGAATTAGTTTTTATTAAGATAATAATAGAGCTCACTAGAGTATACTGAGAGTGAAAACACTACTCAGAGATCTTTAAAATAGCTAAAACAGTGATACTTAAGAAGTCTGAAAAAAAAGATTATTAAAGAGTAGAAGTCTGAAGACTCATTACACTGCTAAATACAGTGAGAAAGATTATAGAATCAGTGACTATACAGAAACTAAAATAATTGATAGAGCTGTATAATCTACTGCTTTTATTACAGATAAAAATTAGATAAAAATACTTAATAGAAACAGTAATCTCACTACTACTGATACAGATTAGAATAGTCTGAGAGAAGTTTAATACAGTGACTATAGTGCTATCTCTGAATATCTCAGAAGTCTATAATAGAGTGTTTAAAAATTATCTAACTTATATTTTTAAGAAGAAGAGTCTATCAAGATAACTGATAGAATAAGTGTATTTCTTTATATCAGAAAAATACTTTATACTTAATTTTAAAAAATAAAAAATAGAGATCTTTAATATTACAGTAGATATATCTCAGAGCTCATCACTATTATCAATTCTTTTTCTATTCTATAATAAAAAGTTATTATAAGTATACTTCTCAGATAACAGATCAGTGAGCTGTATAGACTTTATAAATAATATTAATATAATAGTCTATAAACACTTAATAGAAGTTAACTGCAGACAGCTTTAAATAATATATAGAAACTGTGAAGAGTGAGTACACAGATATAAAATTATTTTTATTTCTTAGAAATATAAGCTGATACACTTCATCAGAGTATATATATACTTTAATTGAAATCACTCTCTATATCTATCACAGCAGATTATTAAATTACAGAAAATTATAAAAGTTCTAGATATCTGACTAAACTCTAAGCTATAATGAAAAAATTATATAAATATAATTATAGAAAAGATGAAGTCACAGATAAAAATACTAATTTAAATTATACAAGTTATCTGAGATGTATCACTTCATCAAGTCAGAATAATATATAATATAATTATATAATCAATCATTGTTTATAGTACAATTGCATGATATTAATTATGAGTTAAGTATAAAAATGAAATACAGAATAAACATTGAATAGAAGAGTTAATAAAAGTATAAAATAAATGTCTGAGAGCAGTGATAAAAATCTATAAAATAATATCTATATTTATACTGAAGACTGAAACACATATATCATCACTGAATATTTATCTTGATAAAATGATAATTAAAGTTATAAAAAGAATGAGAATCTCAGATATGACTGCTTAGATTGAGAAGATATACAAAGTAATAAAAATCAAGCTATAAAGAAGAGAATAGAAATAGAGAAAATCTATTAAAAAAATACTGCACTCTGATAAACTATCTGAAGATTGAAAAAGAATCTGAATAGAAGAAATAAGAAGAGAGACTAGACAGAGTATAAGATCAGAAAGCACTGAGTATATCTTCTTTTAACAGTGAATTTAAAGAGAAATCATGAGTAGATAAAGAAAACAATGACAGATAAAAGCATTATCTTGATATAAGCTCTTTGAAAGATCTCTGAATAAAAAAATAATCAGTTAATATAAAAGACTAAATAAAATCAGAAGCTCACTGATCATTCAGCTCTGATCAGATAAAACAGATTTAGCAGTATTTTTTAATAGAAAATAGATATTTAACTATCTGATATCAGTCTGTGAATATGAATACTTATATAAAATAGTGATATATATAATAATACACTGTGACTGCTTTCAGTAAAACTGAGAAAGTCTACTTTATAAAAATAGACTAGATCAGAGATGACTACTGAATATTAAAGAAGAGCTACACTATTTAATAAAATAATGACTGAATCAGAGAATTCTACTGCAGTTCTTACTAATTAGAACACTGAGTATCTATCAATACTGATTACACTAAATGAAAAGAATATGATAAATACAATAACTCTCAGTAAATGTGAGTTTAGTATATTAAAATTAATAAAAGATGAATATAGTGTGTATCATAATATCTAACTTATGTACAGAGTGTGTATACTTTCATTTATTTCACACAGAAAGTGCTTTTTCTTTATTTTAATAGAGTGTATGAGATATACTCTTTCTCTCTCTCTCTAAAAACAGTAGTGACTGATTCTCAGTAATCTGAAGTCTGTTTAATTATTTAAATAGATCTGCTGTGCATGAAGTTTTTAGCTCAGTGATAAGCATGCTTATCACAAGATTTTCTCTGTTAGATAGTAATAGTTCTCTCATATATTCTTGTGATTAAGTGATGTATGAAATAATAATAACTAAAAGCTATTTAAAATTGAAATCTTTCAAAGAAGTAGATATATAAGCACTGTTAGAAGACTAAATCTACTATTCTGAAGTAAAAAGACACTTTATAAAGAAATAGAGAATAACTCACAGAATGCAGAATAAAGTGAGTTAAAAAAGAAAGAGAAAAAAAGCAGAATTTTATAAGAATCTGAGAAAATATATATACTACTCTACTATCTACAATTTCACTGAAATAATCTTTATAAGATATCAGATCACTCTGATAAAATAGAAATAATTATAATTATAAAAATAACAGATCTCTAGTGACTATAAAGAGTGATATCAGATTATAAATACACTATTCTTGAAATTTCTACAGAGAATGAGAAGAAATGAATCTCTTATCTTATTCTCATGATATCAAAGAGAAGAGATTTCAGAGTGTGAATGAAAAATCAGTCTATAAATACTTTCTTTAATAGAAGTAATTAACTTTGAAAAAAGCTCTTCACTGTGAAGATTATAAATTTTAGTGAATAATAATTAAGAATTAATCAGAGTCTTCTGAGAAGAAGATATAAAAGAGAATTTTTAAATTATAAATTAACTAGAATTTTCTAAATAGAAGTGAAATCTTATAAAATAATGAACTGAGTGATAGACTCTTTTTTTCTCTATAAAATAAAAAGTTTTTTCTTACAGAGATTTTTTATATTTATAATGATTTTTAGTAAGTATCACTGCAGACTGATAGTTATTAGAAGAATCTTATCACTGTAAAGAGTTTCACTGTGATAAAAGTTCTGAATCTAGAGAGCTTTATAAATGAAGCTCTAGAGAGAGAAGAATATATAAAAAATTTATATCTTAATATTTCTTATCTCTATTGTGAAATCTTCAGATTTCACTTTTTAATCTCTATTTCTATATCAAGTTCTCATGTAGTTATTAGAGCTAGCAAGCCTTTGTATATGAAATCTATATAGACTAGAGTTACTCTTATAACTTTGTAACTTAGCTTGAATACTATTACAATTACTATCTCTATATTTTCAATTCTTGTGAACTACTTCTTAGATCTAATATATATCATGTCAAGCTGTGAACCTCTAGAATAGAAGTCAGCAAGCTCTTATTCTTACAGAAAATCTGCAAGATTTCTAGCTAGTAGTACAAAATATATAAATAATATTTATCTCTTTTACAATGAATATATAGATATATATTATTCTATTCATTTATATCTTCTTCTCTGAAGTAGAACTGATTTCTTGTAGCTAGTTAAGTTTTATTTAAAAAATTAATTAAATATTTATTATCTATTTCAGTAGAAAATAGAAGTTTTATATTCATTTCTCTCAGTTTATATTTATATCTCAGTTCAGCTCTAAGTTCTTGATCTGTAAAGAGCAACAGATTTACATTTTAAACTATATATATATTTTAACACTTTATATAACTGACTGCTGCCTCTGTTCTCTCAGATCACTAACTAATAATTATTATTTTCACTAGAGCACTGCTGCTCAGCTAGCTTCTTAATTAATTAATTATCTAGCTAGTTAAAGTTTCTAATCTTTCAGCTATCTATCTCAGTATTTCAGTCTATTAATAGACTGTTATAGTCTTACTTATCACTAGTAATCACTAATTATCTAGATCTCTAGAGAATGAGATAAGGTCTAGATCTGAAATGTTTTAATTAAATGATTTTTAAAATCATTCTCTGAAAATAGATGTCTAGTATAGAGAACTAAGTCTGAGAGATTAAAAATAAAGAAGAGAGATAATAGATTTTTAATCAGTTAAGCTTGATAATAACTTATTATTCTGTAATGTCTAGCTTCTCTCTCTTTCATATCTATACTAGTACTGATCTAACTTAGTACTCAGAGATATTAATCTTTAAAATTAGTGAGAATTAGTATCTAGAAGCTAGTCAGCTAGCTAGCTACTTTTAGTACTAATTTAACTTAGTATCTGAAAGTACTAGTCTCTAAAATCAGTGAAAATTAGCACTCAGATTCACTCTAAAGCTTTTCACTTTTAAAAAAAGAGACTCTGAGTACTTCTAATACTATTTTATAATTTAATAGTGAAAATTGATTAATCAGACTCTGTAGAATTTGAACCTGTATTCTCTTAGTATTCAGTCTCTAGAGATGACTGCTAAAAAGAATATTATTATAAAATAGTTAATCACTACATTACAGAGTTAATAAAGATATAAAGAAGATTTTAAATATATTAAAAATATATCTCTATTCTACTATCTCTGATTATCAGAGTAATATACATTTTTAATATAACTTTTTATATAAAACTCTGAAAGAAAAGAGTATAGAAAACTGATTAAATAAATAAACTTTAATTAAAAATAATATTTAAAATGTGAAGATTATGAATCAATTCACTATAAAAACTGATTTTTTAAATATAAATCTAGTGATAAATTCAGAATATATATAAATATAAGTAATAAATATTAAAAATAATAAAGTAATTATATTATTTATTAAATTAGTGAAACACTTTAAAAAATAATATAAAAATATAAATATATTTAAAGAAGATAATTCTATAAATTTTACTACTTTTAATAAAAGATTTTAGTAGTAAAATATTTCACTTACTTCTATTTCTTTATCTTCTATAATATTTTAAAAATGTGTATATAAAGTATATCACTGATATATATAGTACTACTATTTTAATTTATCAAAGAAGTTATCTGAATAAGAGAAAAATAGAGAAAAAAAAGCTTAAATTAATCAAGCTTTTAAGAATTCTAAATTGAAGAAATAAATTAATTATACAATATCTAGAGAATTATTTATAAATACAGATATAATAGATGAAACAGTTCTAGAAGAAATAATTTTAAAATAATCTATAAATATTAATTTTTAATTTATTAATCAGCAGATCTGAAAAATATTAATAAATTCATTAAATTTTTATTTGTATTTTTAAAATTTCTGAATTTTTAATACTGATGCTGAGCAGTATATATATAATAATTAAACATATTTTCTATTCTTTATCTCTGTTAATATAGAAGTCTATACAGATAATTCTAGTACTAAAATAAAAGATTATAAAATTATTAGAATAATCATGATAAATGAAAAAGAAAAATAGTTTAATATTAATTTTATTAACACTGTTTATATTCTGAATTTTCACACTAATATTATTATCTGAAAACTGTGTTTTTATATAGAAGATATCTATTATAATGAAAAAGACTTCAGATTGTGAAGACATATAAATTGTAAAAATAAAAGCTTGCTGACTTCTATTCTAGAGATTTGCAGCTTGATATGATATGTATTAGATCTAAGAAGTAGTTTACAAGAATTGAAAATATAGAGATAGTAAATATAATAGTATTCAAGCTGAGTTATAAAGTTATGAAAGTAACTCTAGTCTATATAGATTTCATGTGTGAAGGCTTGCTAGCTCTAATAGCTATATAAAAACTTAATATAGAAATAGAGATTAGAGAGTGAAATCTGAAGATTCTGTGATAGAGATAAAAAATATTAAAATATGAATTTTTTATATACTTTCTTCTCTCTAGAGCTTTATCTGTGAAACTCTCTAGATTCAGAACTCTTATCACAGTGAAACTCTTTACAGTGATAAAATTCTTCTAATAACTGTCAGTCTGCAGTAATACTTATTAAAAATCATTATAAATATAAAAAACCTCTGTAAGAAAAAACTTTTTACTTTATAAAAGAAAAAAGAGTCTATCACTCAGTTCATTATTCTATGAGATCTCACTTCTATTCAGAAGATTCTAGTTAATTTATAATTTAAAAATTCTCTTTCACATCTTCTTCTCAGAAGATTCTGATTGATTTTTAATTATTATTCACTAAAATTCATGATCTTTGTGATGAAGAGCTTTTTTCAAAGTTAATCACTTCTATTAAAGAAAGTATTTATGAGCTGATTTTTCATTCATATCTTGAAATCACTTCTCTTTAATATTATGAGAATGAGATAAGAAATTCACTTCTTCTCATTCTCTGTAGAAATTTCAAGAATAGTGTATTCACAGTCTGATATCATTTTTTATAGTCACTAGAAATCTGTCATTTTTATAATTATAATCATCTCTGTTTTATCAGAGTGATCTGATATTTTATAAGAATTATCTCAGTGAAATTGTAGATAGTAGAGTAGTATATATACTCTTTCAGATCTCTGCAAGATTCTACTCTTTTTCTCTTTCTTTTTTAACTCATTTCATTCTATATTCTGTGAATTATTCTCTATTTCTTTGTAAAGTATCTTCTTACTTCAGAATAGTAGATCTAGTCTTTTAACAGTACTTATATATCTGCTTCTTTGAAAGATTTCAATTTCAAATAGCTTTAGTTAAATAATAATATAATAATATTATTACTGTAAGCATGTCTGATCAGTGTAGATCTTCTTATAGATATTTTTATAATGAGTTTGAATAATTTCTACTCACAGCAGTTTTTTCAGACTCAGATATAATAAATTCTCTCTCATCTCTACTGCTTTTATTCTCTTCTTCACTTTTAGCTCTGTAATCTTTTTTTATAATCTCTGTAAATCAGTTATCTACATCACTGATACAAGCTTCACAGAAGTTTTTAATTTCAAGCTCAGTTATTTCATTCTTTATAATAAGTCTTACAAGCTTCAGTTTTCAGAATATTACTGATTTATATATAAAGACTTCTATTTAATCAGTAGTTTTTACACAGTCAAGACTCTATCACTTTCAGTCTTCTATCACACTTTTTATAGATTATTTATATATAAATCTGCTTTAATTCTCAGTAGACACTTTTTATACTTAGATATATTTCAACAATCTTATTCTGTCTGAAAGATGAATATCTAACTATTTATAAAACTTAGAGAATCAGAGTAATAATAATATTAGAGTATTATGAAAAAAACTTGTCTGAGCTGATAAATCTGTATTTTAAATATTAATCACTGTTGCACTGAACAGTTATTTACAGTTAAAAGAGCAGACTCAGCTCTGTGAGAGCTGATTAATCACTTATTCTGAAAAATAGTCTCTGTATCTATATTATAACTGTATATAATCTGATATCTAACTTCTCTGAAGTATATGCATTTCTGAAGAGTATTATACAAAGTGTAATAACTATCTATATCACAGATATAATATAGCTTACTTCTTTAAAAGAGAAAATTGATAGTTTACAGAGAGTGTGAGAGATGTTTATAAGAAAGAGTTTTTTTTATTTTTTCTTTATTAATTAATAGATTGATTCACAGTCTTCTTCTTTTTCTTTTTCTTTATTTTAGTAGTAATGAAATCATGATTTCTTCTTTTCTTTGTATACACTGCAGACTTCATTTCAGTAGAAACTTATTATCTATAGACTAGAATTTATAAAAGTAGATTAGAGCTTTTATTATAATCAGAGTTCTTAGTGAAGACTGTGTCATTCTGATTTCTCAGAATTTATAATATAAAAATTATATTTTAGTTTCTTCAGATACTTTATCTGTGAAGAGAGTTCTCAGATATATTTATTCTTTTTATCAGTATATTTTTATTATTATACTCTGTATCAGATTTTATGATTATGTTTCTCTATATTTATAATTTTTTTAATATAATATTCTCTTTCACTCTTCAGTATTTTATAAATAGAGTAATAAGCTATAAGATTCTTCTCAGACAGCTTCTTATATTTATAAAGTAGAGAAATATGAAAAATATTATATATTTAAAGCTCAGATAACAGTTCTAATCTGTAGAACTATAAATCAATTTTCTTTATAATCTTATAAAATTCTGTTTATAAGAGATTCAGTTTCTTACTAGATCTCTGTATACTGATGTTTTCTAAACTTAGTTAAACTCTATCTTCTTTATAAAAACTCTTTACAGTTCTCTTGAAATTGTAGTATTCTGTCTGATACTTCTAAGCTTTTTTCAAAGTCTTATAAGTCTCTATTTAAATCTTCTGAATCTTCTGTATTTACTTATAAGTATTCTGATATTGTATAATGTATTTCTATGAGTTTATAAGAGTTATTTATAGATAAGTCTTTATCAATATTTCAAAGAGAGTTTTATCAGAGCTTACATGCTTGAAGTTATTATAAATAAACTCTGTGAAAAGTAGTCAAGAAACTCAGTCATTCTAATTATAATTAATAAAGCACTGCAGATACTATTCTAATATATTTATCAGATATTCTGTCTAATCATCAGCTTATTAATAAAAGATAATACTGAGATTTTATAAAATCTTCAGTATATTCATCAGATTAGTTCAGAACTCATCTGTGAAGATTAAATCTCTATTTAAAATAATATTTATAAGTAATTTATACAGCTGAATTATATTATAGATAAAGATATGAATTATATCTTTAAACTTCATATTTTTATAAATAGATATAAAGTGTGTTATCTTGATAAAGTAATTCACTATCATCAAGACACAGTTAAAAGAGATATTGAATAGATCTTTACTAGTTAAAAGCTCTGTAAGTATATTTATTTCTAGTTATTTTCAGAGTTTATATAGAATAAGTAGAGATACTAGCTCTTTATACAGTTTTAACTGTATTACTTATAAATCAAGATAAACTTCATAGAAATCTACTATCTCTTTAACTAGTACTCACATCTTTAGTTAGAAGTATTTTCTTATAAATAACTTATAAGTTCTAGTATCTGTGAAATGATCTGCTAGAGATGAATTATAATATATTTTAATAAACTCTGTTCACAGAAGCTCATTTACAGATATATAGATTCAGTCTTTTCTTTGTAAAAGTTCATCTATATTCTCTCAATCTTTTATCTCTGCAGAGTTGATTCTTTTCTTAATAGATTTATAAATATACTCAGTATATTCATCTTCTAGTTACAGTTTCAGTAGTTTAGATAGAAGATCTTGCAAAGACTTATACAGTGTTTTTTATTATAATAGATTTCTTACAGCACTACTTATAGTTTATATATCTATAATATTTTCTTTAATAATCTTCAAGAATAACTTCAAAGAGTTAATAGTCAGTGTTATAAAAGAAAGTTATACAGACTTTTCTTCTCTCTCTTCTCTCTTTTCTTATAAAAGATTGAGTGATTTCTCAGTCAATCTCTTTATAGTGCTCAGTGAAAGTATTCTGTGAAGCTTGTTTACTTTCTCTAGTCTCTGTATATTAATAGTTTTAGTATTCTTAATATAATCTGATCTCTGTGTAGCGGGCTACATCTGATTAATAGATCATTTCACTATACTTTGTCAAGAGCATACACTTCATGAATTTCCACTCTCAAGAGCTCTGATTCTTGACTGAAACTTTCATTGAAGCCTCTATTTTTTCACTCTGAGACCTGCTCAGAGCTTCATCTCACATGTATATAAATATCTACTTCTGCTGAGATTCTTGCATCTTTTCTTTTTCTTCTCTAATGTTTTCTATTTTATTATATAAGTTCTATATCTAATACTGATCTTTTCAGTGTAGATCTGTTACACTTAGAAAATGTTCATCATCTTCTTATTAGAAATAATTAATTATTAAAAAGAGATATTCAAACATGTAATAATATGTGAGAATAAGAAGAAAATAACTAGTTAAACAGATACTGAGTCTCTACTAGATAGAAGCTTGTTTATCAGTCACTCTGACTCTGTAATAAGATCTTATAAAGAGAATATCAGTGAAAGACTCAAGAGTTCTAACACTCTAGATATATAAAATATTTATATAAATATACTTCTTTCAATTCTGAAGAATTCTTAAACACAGAAATAAATACTGTACATTCAATAAATAATAGAATAATATCAACTGATAACATGAGAGAACTCTTAAATACAAGCACAGACACAGTGCTGCAGTGACTCTAAATAATATTAAAATTACA
>PDND01000235.1:0-41263 GCA_002572855.1 [Emmonsia] crescens
AGGATGATATCAGATAGATAGTAAGAGTCAGATCCACAAACAAAACAACCCCCCCCCCCCCCCCCCCCCCCCCCCCCCCTCCCCCCTCTCCTCCACAATAGCGTTTTATATTTTTTTTGCCGCTTTCTTTCTTTTTCTTCTGCTTACAGGTCCAGGTCCAGGTCCGGGTCCAGGTACGGAGTACAAGCTGGGAGGGAGCTATAGCTAGCTATGAGGTCTGGTAGCTATACCTACTACCTATGTACTGTACATACATACATGTATATAGTGAGTAGAAGAGGAGAAAAGAGGAGGATATAATAAAATAGTACCTAGGCTAGGTAGTTAACTATCTGTTGGCTGCCCGGGTTTTGATTTTCCTTAGTTTTCTGAGCTGTGGAGATACATATGTATACAGGTTGGATGCAGCCCAACCGAGGGATAGATAGATAGATGGATAAACTAACTTATACAGACAGATGATAGATAGATAGATAGATATTAAAACAATCTTCAGCTGGATCTTTCCGGGGTACATAACAAACAAGGTACCTTAAAGATAGTTAAATAAAGTATATATATGAACAAGACAAGACAAGATATTTGATATTTAATATTTCACAAGCAAGCAAGCAAGTAACCCCTCCTTCTAAATACCCGGCCTGACCCCTCCAAAGAAAAAAGAAAGAGAATTGAAATTGAAATTGAAATTGAATTGGATTGAATTGCGACAAATTATCGTGGACTAAACAAGCTAACTTGTAGCTCCCAGCTCTATTCTACTCTATCTATTCTAGCTATTCTAGCTATTCTATTCCCCCTCTTCTTCTTCTTCTGCTTCTTCTTCTTCTTCTTCTTCTTCTTTCAAACTCTCCGCCTCAAGCAAGGTCCGAGACGAGCAAAAACTATACTAACTATACTAACTATAGCTAACTATATAGAGCAACCACACCGTTACAGCCATGCCAGCCAGGGCTTGTCATCATTCAAGTTCTTTCAAATCATCCAAAATCAATCCAGCGGATGTAACTATCCCCCGTTTTATTTAAATATTGATTAATGCAGTCTTGTAGTAATAGTAATAATAGTAATAGTAACAGTAACAGTAACAGTAACAGTAATAGTAATAGTAAGATTAATAAAATAAAATAAAATACAATACAATAACCTAATAGCTAGCTGTCTGTCTGTCCTTCTCCTCCCGCAACTCCACCCGCGGCCATTCTCCATTCTCCATTCTCCATTCTCCAGCTTCTCTTCTTCTCTTCTCCTCTCCTCTCTCTCTCTCTCTCTCTATCTTAGCTAGTTAGTTAGTTAGCTCTCGTCCACTTCTTGTTCTCTTCATCATCTTCTACTTCTCCAGCTATACATACCTCAACCCGCTGATTCCACCTATATATATAAACTGTACCCAGGTACTGACCGATTGTTGAACCTATTCCAAGGTTTCATTCAAACCATCCCATCAAACACCACACACCACACACATCTCCCACGCTAAACCAGCAACCCTAAACTGCCTGTTTTTGCATATATTTCTAATTCAAATTTCAACATCCCGTGGACCTTAATCTCGATCTTTTTAACTTCTCTTTTTGACGTTCTCAGCTCTCTCTCTCTATATATATATTTATTTATATACGACAACTCTCCACCACTTATTTCAATCCGTCCCAACGAAAACACCTTACTTAGCTTTACCTTCGCATTCGCCTTCTTCTTCCTCCCGTAGCTCTCCTCCCGTCTCTCATCGTCGTCTCTCATCGTCGTCGTCGTCCTCCTCCTCCTCCTCCTCCTCCTCCTCGCTGCTCTGACTCAACCTTGGTTTTACAATTACCAACTTCATACTGCTACCTGTCTATCTATCTACCTACCCTTACCCGCTCACCACACCTCTCCGTTAACTCGAGATATCCTGTCAGTCGCCAACAGCCTCAGGGAGAGCATGCGCAGCAGCAGCAGCAGCTTTTCGCCTCAACAGCTCTTCTTTTTGTCGCCTTGCCGTCGTCGCCAGCAGCGCATCGCAGTCAACCCCATCCCCACCGGCATCGTCATCGTCACCGCCAGCATCATTATATTATAACTTCATTCGCATATTAAAAATATATTATCTCTCTCGTCCGACCTCGGATAATTCCCTCCTATATACTCCTCGATTGGTCTTTTTATCATTTGATTTGATTTTTATTTATCAATCGATTTTGCGCAACCGACATTTTTTTTAAAAAAAGACAGAGCTGCGTATCCATAGCTATAGCTATAGCTACGTTGACTACTTATCCCCCGTTATCGAGTTGGGACCCCGTTTGAATCAAATCAAATCAAATCGAAATCGAAATCTCCCCTCCCTCCCTCACCCCGCCCTCGAACCCCTCCCCTCGAACCCCCGCCGCCACCAACAAACTACTCGAGAACTGAAAAAAGGGTTACATGCAGACCATGCCGCCGCGAGCTTCCCTGACCAGCTCCTTTTCCGTCTCGGATACCAACAATGAAGTCGTTTGCCCCCTGACCAACAATGACGGCTCCAATTGTCGCAAACGATGTCTGGGCGTGAGTTTCCCTTTCTACTATCTTTTACCCCCGCGCTGCCACATACAATGCGCACGCACACACCGCCTCTAGGAAAATTCAAGATAATTCCCTTATCTCGAAAGAAAAGAAATAAAATTAAAATTAATAAAATAAAATAAAAGATTATATGAGAAAACTATTCTATTTTAATCGGCCGACTCTAATCTATTTTCGTGTGTTTTTTTATTTTTTTTATTTTAGGAGAAACGATACCGCTCCATGCAGGAGCATATCCGTCGTGCCCATCCCAGCCACTACATCCCAAAGCTTCCAGCGACCGAAGAGAGCTTCCAGCTGATGGTCAATACCCCTCCGGAACAGAGGCCGCAAGCTGGCCCTCCACCCAATACTTCCCATCCGCGGCGGGGTCCTGGTCCGTAAATTAATTCCTCCCTTTTGTTTACTTTACTTTGAAGCTTGCTGAAGCTTGCCGTTTTGCCTTTTTTTTGACACACGAGGTGCTGAGATTTTCTCCTTTTTTTTGGGGGGGGTTTTGTGTTTTGCAGGTGATCCCAGCGATAGAGATATTTTTGGAGGGCTCGATCGAAGCTCTCCCATGACCCCTCGCACCCTCGACGAAGCTCACCCTGCAGCTGCCACGGCAGCTGTCGCATTGGCCCAGCTTCACCATCATCGATTGACCTCCGATTGGGACTCTGAATCGGTTCGTTTTTATTTTCCATCTCTTCCCCCCCCCCCACCTTTTTTTGTGCTGATAAAATTTTCGTGGAAAAACAATATATGCGCAAAATAACATCAAAACTAACAATTAAATAATAAAATAATTTTAAATAAAAACAGGATATCCATTCGGACGTCGACATGAGACGAGAACGAATGCGCTCCTCAATCGAACTGCCCCCGCTCCGCGACCACTTCAAACAGGAATCAATACCGGCATTCCAATCTTCCCGTCCGCGAGAACTGCTCCCATCAATCCTATCACATTCCCCACCAGGACGATCCTCCACCCTTCCGCCAATCCAGCGACGAGAGAGATTACAGCGTCCACGCAAAGGTTCGTTGACGCAATCTGCGCGCAGGGGCAAACATGAACGAAATAGATCCAAGGAGTTTGGTCGTAGGCCTAGTCTGAATGACCGCAAGGCGTTGTCAGCGGAGCCGCAGACGGCTGCGTGGGCGCAGGGGAAGCGGTGGGAGGATCTGATTGAAGCGGCGACTTCTGCGACGGAGGTTGATGATCGCGATTTGACTCCGGTAAGGGGGATCTCTCTCTCTCTCTATATATATATATATCTCTCTGTTTTATGCGAAAATAATCAAAATACTTACGACTCCCACTCAACAGACCCCCAAATCACCACCATACCACTCCTTCAACAGCGTAACTTCCGCCCCCTCCGCGACGAAACACCGTTCATCCCTCCCCCCAGCCTTCCAATCAACACCGGGCCTACCCACACCACAACCACACTATCGCCAATTCCCACCACCGCTCTCATACACCGCCTCCCCGCTCCAAAAGGCCCTCACGCCACCCCCCTACGAACCCCACGGCAGCATCACAGACAACGACCTGGAACCGTTCCCCTCCATCGAATCCTCCCTAGACTCCAACTCCTCCATCTCCGGCAAAAACTTCCACATGTCCTCCACCGGCCTCCCCACTTCCGCAAACTCAGACTCCAGCCCCGTCCAGCCCCCCGCGCGACCGTTAACAACAAGCTCTACTACTACCTACACACCTTCCTCCCACCCGCAGCAATTGCAGAACAGTAATAACCACCAACAACACCACAACCAACAACAACAACAACAACACAGCCTCCACCAGCACCAGCACCAGCATCAGCAGCACCACCACCACCACCACCAACTCCTCAACCACCCACACAACCACCGCATCCACCACCGCCTCTCAAACCCAACACCCATGTCCACCACCGCCACCATGAGTGCCAGTTCCATCACCAGCGCCGGCGCCGGTGCCGGTAAAGACATCCATATATACTGCGCATGCTGTTCCCGCCCCTGGCCCGTGCGCGACTGCTTCGCGTGCACAAACTGCATCTGCGGCGTGTGTCGTGAGTGCGTCAGTGTTGTTATGGCGGGCGTGCAGATGCAGATGCAGATGCAGACGACTAGTGGGGGCCAGCCGGCGTCGATTTTGAATCTGGGTGGGAGTGGGAGTGGGAGTTCTGGGAATGGGGTTGGTGGTGGTGGTGGTGGTGATGCTGGTAATGGGAATGGTAACGGGAATGGCAATGGTAATGGGAACGGGAACGGGAATGGGAATGGGAATAATGCTGGTGGTGGTGGTGGTGGTGGGCGAGCGGCTGGTTTGTTGGGTCGGAGGGGGTGTCCGCATTGTGGGACGGTGAATGGGCAGTGGAAGGCTATTCAGTTGGATTTCCGGTGATGAATGCGATGAAGTTGATGAAGTGATGAAGTGATGAATGAATGATGATGTAAATGGGATGTTGGGATTTGGGATCTGGGATTTGGGATTTGGTAAATTATTGGTTATTGGTTATTGGCTATTGATGATGGTTCTGGTCCGCTGCTGCTCCTCCTCCTCCTCCTCTCGCACCACCCCCAATTCAATCCGTCTCTTGGGTCGTGTTTCTGTTGCTTTTGCTTTTTATTTTTTAACTTTTTTTTTAACTTTTTGTTTTGATGATGGTGATGATGATAATGATGATGATGATTGAAGAAATGTTTTGTTTGGCCCTATCCATCCGTCTATACATCCCATCTATCTATCTACCTAGCTACCTACCTATACCTATACCTATACCTATACCTATTCCTACACCTATACCTATATATCTATATACCTATATATATATGTATTTATGTATAGTTGTTTCCATTTCCCTTCATGTTTTGCTCCCCCTTTTTCTACCCAGCACCACCTGTTGAGTTGCGTCGCATATGTTTTAGCTATATAGCTAGTTTCACCCCCCCACCCCTTTCTTCCCGCTGCAATTATTTTGATCGGTCCCATTCCATTGCCATTGTTTATAAAGAAGTTTTTATATCTTCCTCCTCCTATTCTCTCTCCCTCTCCCTCTCTCTCTCCCTCTCCCTCTCCCTCCCCTTTTCGGAACCAGCTGTCCGTGGTTTTCGCTGGCTTTGGGCTTACTTTCGTATATATATCTATTCTTTTTTTATGTCTTTCTGTATTTCTTTCTCGTTTTCTTTCCTTCTTTTTTCTCTCTTTTTTCTTTTTTTCTCTCGCGTCTTGACGATGACGACGAAGACGGCGATGATGATGATGAGAGATGGAATATGCTGCATTTTATATGTTTTTTTTAATTTAATATTTTTATGTTTATGTTTTATGTTTATTATTTTTCTACTGAAGTAGTTATACCTCCTTGACAATTTATCATTGGCTCTGTTTTTTTCTTTCTTTGGTTTTTTTTTTTTCTCCCTTCTTTTTCCTTCTTGGCTTCATTATTTTTCAGTTTCATGTGAGTTGATAGAGTTTTGCATTTTGGCTTTGATATAGGTAGTTTTGTTCAAGCTATATAATATATCTCGCTGGCTGGCTGAGGAGAGACAGAAGAGAAGAGAAGAGAAGGGGAAGAGTGAGGGAAATGAAATGAGAAATATATGTGAATGAAAGACATGAAAATTACTAAAAAAATAAAAAATAAAAAAGGGGAAAAAGCAAAATCAATGATCTATATTTTGAAAATGTTTAGAAGATGGTGGCACTGTTTATTTTCTTACCTTTGCAGGTGGGCTGTGACAGGCAGCATTGTTCCCTTCATTTCTCTCTCTCTCTCTCTCGCATCTGAGTTTAGCTATTCTCTTTTTACGTTCATACATATAATACATTGTCTCTGCTTTCTCCATCATTTGTCGGCGTCTTTTATTATATATAGTTATCATTATCATTAGCATTGAGGTATATGATGATTTTCATGGCTTGCCTTTTGAACCTGCACCATCATTTTCTTTTAAAAATCATTTTAAATTTTTATTCTTTCATTTTGGTTATATTATTTTACGCCATCGTTATCATCATATATCTAACTACGGAGTACCTAGGTATATATAACTACCTAACTAACTACCCAGTATATACAAAAAGACAATGAGAGAATTGGAAGAGAAAAAGTAAGTTAACCAACTCTAAACATTTGGAAGAGGTTCATATGCTTTTGAACCCCTTGTTGGCTAGGATGGGAGATATCTTGGAAGATAGGAAGAATGGCTCTAGCTATTTTCATTGAAGAGGGAATAGGGCACGGTGTTGAGGTAAATTACTACGATAGACGCCAATAGGCGCGGAGGTGGAGCGATCCAGGGGCAGTGGTGGTTGGGCTTGGCGCCGCTATTTAAGATCCGACTCTCGATTCGCAGATATGATTCGAATATTAATACTTCGTACAGCCGTTGGGTTTTGATATTTCTTCTGGTGCCCATGTCTGACTAGCTTATTTAATGGCACTCACTAACCGATTTCTCCGGTCCTTCAATCACTTTCCTAATGAGATATTCCGCCTTAATTTTGGCCTCGTGGTTCGTCTCCGTGAACACCTGGACCCTACAACACCGCCCCATGGACCGTTTGACCTCTTGACGGAGGCTGGAAAAGTGAGGCCCAGGGCACTGAACCCTGCTACGTATATTTGTACGTTAATGCCATCAATTGCCGGAAATGAATACGCTGTTTGTTAATTTCCTTTTAAAAGTTCCCAACGGAGCTTCCATGCGCCCAAATTCTCAAACTTTGCAGAGTCTTGCACGAAAGGTGAGAGGGGATGTTTACATATATTCGGTTCCTGCAGGTTCGTCCGCGGATAATTGTTGACTTCCACATTTGACGATTGATGATGTTAATCGGGGTAAATGAGGGATAGGAACTCAGCTTCCCGAGCATCTTATCCTGGTCCATGAATTCCGGGATCATTTCTCATTGCAGGCCAGAACAGAGACAACGGTTGAAGGTGAGAAGTCGCTTTTTGCTGGCGTATTTTGGACAAGACGTACATGTACAAGTCCATACGGGCTAATTGGCTGGATACAGAACTGAACACGCAAATCACGAATTTCTTGACTACGAAAGGGGAGCGCTTCACAAGAGAACAGTGGCTCCAGAAATACCCACAAGCAACGTATTTTTGGAAGTAAAGCTCTTTGGTTGCTATCTACCCGGACCTGTGTCTAGTCTATTAAGACATATGGCGGAGTTTACTTATTGGCGCGAGAATGGCAGTGAAATTGTGTGAACCTGACGACGCCTTGATTCATCACACCAGCAATGCATTGCGATGTATCGAATGCATCCGCACATTGGCCTATGGCCTATGAGCTAGTAGAGATAGTGTAATATCTCAATGGGCCGTGAACACGCCCACTCCAAGCCATTGAGATATTTGATGCAGAAATATTGCTTGGGTGAATATCTTTCGAATGTATAGAAAAGGGCTACGGTGCAGGTCCCGTCCAAGAAGTATCATGCCATGGAGGGTTCTTGTAGTAGCTACAGAGGGCAGGTTTGCTGATGGTGGAATCGGCTGTCATGAAACACAGGGGCATCAATTAGATCAAAGTCAACTGCGGAGGCCGCCCCTCTAGGTATATCAACTGGAATTCGTTGGTTCCCGTAGCTGTTGAAGTCTCACATAGGGGGTGTGGTCATGGAATGTCAGTCACATGACGGAGTTAGCCCTCCTATCCATTATTCCCTCCTCCGTTCTCCATACAACCGTAACATTTTGCAAATTATCATGCTCATTATTGCGATAGAACGGAGTGGGGTTGACACAACTAAGCCCTACCATCATTTCTCTTGACAAAGCCAAAGGGGCCCTGCCAGCTAAGCCACAAATTCCACCACCACTAGTTAAAAATAGTCGTGGAGCTAATTTGGCAGGGTTCTCTAGATTTGACGTCTTAACATTTGGTCGTCTTGCCATTCAGCAAGCAAATGATCAATGGCTTACATTATCAAACTGACACACTGATCGCTAGAGGAGTTGAGATGTTTTCCCTTTTCTCCTCCATTGTCAATTATCGTCCGTGTTTGAAGTCTGTTTCAAAAGCCTCCCACGGGACACGTTTCATAGCAAAACTTGCGAGCTGAAGAGCATTTGACCATATATTTTGTTCTTTGAAATAATTCAATTTTGATCCTTGGATTTTAGTTATTTTACTCGAGTCCTTGTTACGATTCCACGGCATTAATCTCTTCGGAGTGCTTCGATGCGAACACGGCGGAGCGGACTTGGCGTTTGAAAGTTACAAGATTGACATATTTTAATTTCTATTACTATAGTTATTGTTGTTGTTACTAATGAAACGGTACTGGGGAAGCATCTACGTCCGCATTGCCCATCATCCTTATCGTCACCCTGTTGACTTGACCAGCCCCTCCAGCCTCATATATAGGTCAGCGCGGCGGAAAAATGTCATTGACGGTGAAGCATCTTAACGCAGATACTACATTCCTCCTTACCTTGAGCCCCGACGAGGACGACTCGATCTGTCGGGATAGCAAACCATCACCCGCTTTCACAATCCTAGTTGACCCATGGCTAAGCGGCCGCACAGTCATCGGCCATCGCTGGTTTGCATCCGCCGAACACAGCGTTCAATCATGTATAAATCATCTTTCCCAGCTGGACCAGGAGCCTGATCTAGTCATTGTATCGCAAGCAAAACCAGATCATTGCCACGAACCTACATTACGTCAACTACCTAGAAACTCCTCCAAGACGGCTATCGCCGCTGAACCCAAGGCGGCAAAGGCCATTCGGAAATTCGGGCATTTTCATCACACCAAAATTGTCACTATTCCTGAGTACAGTTTCAGGAGACCAGAGTCAGTGCTTCGGTTCCGGATCGAGCCGCTGGCGGAAAAGGGAGAGGCAGGTGAAGTTACAGTTGCACTCGTGCCGGCACGAGATACTGCAGGCGTACATAATGCTATTGGGATAACCTTCCAAGCACCCACAGCGGGACCGTGCTCTGGCTCCCTTTCAACCGCCAACATCCCACTGCTAGATCATCCTACCCGGGAGAAATTTCCGCCCGTTGTGGGTTTATCAGAGCAGCCTAAAGAGGACGGTCAACATGTTCGGTCGGCATCGACGTCGTCACAGCCAAATCCTAACCCCGAACCTAAGCAATCTCGTAATTTTCGATCAAGTATAACCTCAAAGCTTACCTTATCCTCACGTCGACACCCTTGCAATTCACCGTCAAGTCCTGGGCCCCAGGACGCTATCACACCCGAGTCCACAAGCCTAGCCTCAGCCCCCTCCACGTCCTTTCCTGAATCACAGCACCTAACCTGCCGCCCACGCGCGGCCCCAATATCCATACTCTATAGTCCCCACGGCGTCCCCTCTAATTCTTCACTGGATAGATATACCTCGAAACATCTACATATATACACCAACAACCCCGACTCGCGCGCGCTCACACTTCTAATCCACTCTTTCGACCGCGTACAGAGCCCGTGGTACCTAGGCGGGAATATTATTGCAGGAGCAAATGGCGGCGGTGTGGCATTGGCAAAGAAGCTGAGGGCGAAATTCTGGGTTGGTGCACATGATGAGGAAAAGGTTAGTGGTGGGGTTATTGTGAATTTTCTCAAGACTGAGAGGGAAATGGTGGAGGATATTACGAGAATGGTGAGGAAGGGTGGGGTCGAATGTGATGTTAGAGATTTGGCGGTTGGAGAGGAAGTTGTTTTGAGGGGATAGGCTTCTAAGGTCTACTCACTTTTCTCCTTTTGTATGGGGTCATATTTTTGATGTGGACTGGATATTCTGACCGTATTGGACTTGGGATTATGACCGAAACGATGGAGTTTATCGGCTATGGAAGCCATTTTGGTTTGAACATTGGGAAATCTGATATATTAAGCTTTGAGCATGTCAGTGTATGTACCTCTGTCGTTTCTGTGACGAAAACTTTTAGCGTTTATCACGGCCTAAAGTTGATTAAAGTTGGCTGTTGGTGCTCTGTTTAACTCCGGCTTAGATTTAGCCACCTTAGGGTATATACCGGCAGCTTGCAACTCCCACCACAGACGCAGACGCGACTATATTGACAGCCTTCAAACAAGCGGATTTAAGAGGTAAGCTCGGTAACAACCGATTTATACTTGGGTTGATCAAAACCTTGCAAGATCGCCCCAACAGGCAGAGTTTAACCACACGCTGAGAACGAGGCAAGATGAGCGGGAAGATGCCTAGGCAACAAAAAGGGATGTCATCGTTTGCAGAATAAGGCTCCGAAAAATGGGGATGGATCTGGAGGTGTTGAGTTGTCGGTCCATTCCATTTCACATCCTCGCTTAATACCGCGGCGCTGTCCTTTGTCCCAAACATCCATCCCTAAATACCCATTGTCTTGGTGGGCAGCTATTTGCCTGTCTTCTTGGATATTTTCCGGGATCACCATTGCCTATCCTGCACTCCCATTTCAGGATATCAACATATATTACATTTTACGTACGATATGTATGACAGGATAACCATTCATTCTGACATACACAGCCCCAAGTCTGGCATTTGCACCGGGCCGGATCCAATGACGCTCCTTTCTCAAGCCATTAGAAAGTCGGAAACTCCCCCAAACAGGAACACTGCCTCGAGAAAAACCGAGCGATAATCACCGGTTTTCCTATTGTTGAGAAACAAAATACCGATGATATCAGGTTTTGGGAAGTTCAATCGAATTTGCCCCCGCCCGTTCGCCAAAATACAACGGTTAGCCGCGAGCTTCGCAAAAAATGGATAAGGGTGGTGAAGAAAGGTGATTGGACTTTTCGCTATCTGGACCGACTACCTACTTACCTAGGTAATCAGGTTGGTCTGAGGGTGATATCCGGCCCCATTATTTCTGATCTCTTTTTGTCTCTCTAGGTCAACCTCGCGCTATTGGCCATCCATGCAGCAAGTCTGCTGCACCAGCATCTTACCGGTGCACGCAGTATTGCTGGTTGACCGCAGTCGTTGCCTCACTATTTATTTACCTTGCGGGTTAGGAAGTGGCCCTATTTACATCGAGCAATCCCCTTTCAATTCCTTCATTCATCGATCGAAATATCATCGAAAAGAGCCTCTGGTGTGGGCTGCGTTATTCCCTTAACCGAAAATTCATTTGCAATCTGGTTTACTCTCTTTTCGGATAAAAATGGCAGAAGCTCTGGCTGCGGATAGAGTAGCGTCCTCAATAGTTCAGCTTCTCGATTTCACCGCGAAGGTTACCGTCCGCCTCTGCAACTCTCTCCACGATTCCAACGACTCACCGGAGACACTCCGTACGATCGTGTTAGAGTTGCCATTCTTTGTAGTCGCACTGCGAGAAACCAAGTCCCACCTCGATCTTGAGTTTTACGGCCCTTCAGCGGTAGCTGCCATTCAACGCCTGGTTGACGAATGTACCTCTCTGATGGCAATACTCGAGGATATGCTTGGAAACTTCGTCCATCAAAAGGATGATTCCAAAATGGCAAGAAGTCGGAAAGCTGTATATGGAGTTACTCATGAGAAGGTGATTCCTACGATACTCTCAAAGCTTTCAGGATATACCGAGAAGCTTCTGCTATATCAAAATGCTACTTCCCGGCAGCTTCTTAGGCAAACTCTTGTAAAATCAATAGAGAGGCTTCTTGAAGACCGTTTACTCCTGGGGCCTTTGCCTATGGCCACTTATTCAGCTGGGAATGAAACGTTGCAGAACCCAATGAAGGATGGCAGAATTGCGCGGAGAAAGAATAGAACGACGCATTCTAGTCAATACAATCGCCGATTCCCGTCCAGCATCGATCTTTCCCGTTTAGGTCTTCTTTGGGCGATTCGGATTCCGTTAAACCTGTTATTGGAAGCTCGAAGTTACACATTGTGCCCCTCTCTACAGTTACAGAGGCTGGTGAAACGTACTTCTCCTGGGTTCGAAGTTTTCTGGAAATGCGATAATCATTATATGGACGTGTCGGATGGACTTGTGGAGTTGAGACGAATTTTTCAAGACAGGCGGGCCTCCCCGTTTGACGCTGACCCTGACGGGAGGAACTGGTTAGAGGTATGATCAATGCGTTGTCCGCCCCGTTTCATAGACGTTGCTAATCCTTGACGTAGCTACTTTTCGATTTTAGGGGTGGTGGGGATCAGGCGGTTCGACTAGAGTTCCTGAAAATGATAGGTGAATACAATCCGCAAATAAATGCGAGTATACCGTATGTCAAGTCTCCCCTAGTAGATATCTACTGCCTGACCTATTCTAATCCTTTTGCCTCTAGGATACAGCGTCTATGCTTCCCTATCTTAACCCACGCATTACCAAATCCAGGGGAACTGGCGGCCTTAAACACGAATTTGGTAATAGAAGAAGGCGATGATGGTGTAAATTTCTTGAAAATTTTTTTCCATCAGTATCCGCACTGGACGAGGGGAATTGGCGACATACAGTCAGAAGACCCTTTTTATCTGAAATTCATACGGAAATGCTCCGAATATACTTCCGGTAAGTTTCGTAACTACCCAACACTGCTGGTACCTACTTCTAACGGAGACATTATGACAGGGCTTTGGAATCAGACCCCGCTTATGGATGCCATTTTATTTGGCGTGGCTGCTGATATTGATAGCTGCATAAACCGTAAGGTACCCCTCGATAGCAGAAACTCCTTCGGACAGGCGGCAATGCATCTGGCAGTATTAAGACCAAGCGAACTGCTGCGCCTGATTCGAGCTGGTGCCGAAGTCGATATTAAAGATAATGCCGGAGCAACTCCGTTATGTTATGCCATTTGCTATGGTTGCACCGAATCTATGATGCTTCTCCTTGAAGCCGGAACAAGCGCATTCTTAACTAAGGAATCCGAGAGTCAGCTCAGTACTTGTTTGCATTATGCATTCAGCACAGAGCGTTGGGAGGTAGTCAAAAGCTTTTTCTCGCATATACAGACGTCAAAGCGTTTCTTGGAGAAAGGTTTCAACCACTTGGCTGATTATTATGTTGCCAATTGGTTAGAACCTCTTGAACCCCACAAAAGATTTATGTCTCCGCCAGGAATAAGTGTTCTGCTTGAATCAGGAATCAGCCCGGACGTAACAAGCAAATCCGGGACAACGCTCCTTCATTGCGCCGTCGGCTTGAATGAAGTGCAAGCTCTGTTCCAGGCTGGATTCACAAAGATCGACCAATTCGATGTTCGGGGTAATAGTCCCCTGATGAATGCATTCTACTCTTATGTTCAGTCAGAGGATGCATATAAAGCTATTCTTGCCCAAGGAGTCGACGTCAACCTGCGAAATACTCGTGGGATTTCAGCGATGCACATTATATGCGAAAATATTGGCTGTCCTTACCCAAAGCACCCGGACGAATTAAGTAACCTAGAGACACTGTCAAGGAAATTCGAGACGGCTGCGATATGTTTATCTCACGGTGCAGACACATTGGCTCGTGACAAATGCTCATGTCCATGTTCGGTTAATGGTTGTTCACCAACTACATTTCTTCTACGTCGATTACGGCTGGATTGCCGGGGGCATCTACTTGCATTAGAGTGGCTGTTGATGTTAAAGGAGTACCAAAACATAAACGTTGCAGAGGCAGCTTTAACCGATTTAGTACGGGCGATACAATTCGCTATGCTTGGTATGACACACCTTTGCTGTGGGGGATATGAAAATACAGATGGTCCCCGCTTTGAGCAAAACAAGATCGATGAGATTTTGGATACGGAAAAACATCTCAAACACGAACTTGAAGAATTCATGCTTAATTACGAGAAAAGACCAGATCGGTCCATTGAAGCCAGCTGGGTTTTCGTACTACCTTGGCTCAACCACGCTGATTGCGGACCAATCTCAGAGGAATGGAGCGTTGGAACATGGCAACCATCCTGCTCGCAAACCTTTACACCACTATCGACCCCTCCGTGGAAATCCCTTACTGAACTCGTGAGGTGTTGGTCTTCCAAGAAAGATCATATTGGCCCAGCATACTGCTTTGTCGACAAATCAAACGATGAATTCCGAGTAGCTAGACAATTTGCCGAGTGGAAGATAAAGTCTAGCGAATTTTACTCAAAGTGGGTTGAATATGTTTTCGAGCATAAGGAAAGGTTCGAGTTCCCAAAGCCGCTTGACGAAGAATGGCTCAAAACCAGACAAAAATGGGCCGCTCAACAGGCGAAGGCGATTGAGGCTACAGAGCAAAATGGAGAAAATGGAGAGAATAGTCGGTTTGAAGTTTTGGATGAAGGCGTTCCCACTGTTCCCATGGAAGATGAAAGCGAATGACGTTTTGTTGGTTAAAACACTGATATTAGGAGGTCGTGGTTGAGATTTTCGGGAATGTATTATTTGAAATCTAATTCAGAAGTTAAACCCCAACTTAGTTACCTAGGAAGAGAGAATAAAGAAAGGCATGATAATAAATCCAATACCCCTTTCTAAACTTTAACTGAACTTACTTACCCCTTGCATCAAACCTGTTCCATTCAGTGCACTACTCTCTTGCTTGAGCATTTAATTTGAGCAGAGGGATAGGCTAGGCTCCAACCCCGAGCATTTTGCCCTTTATTTTACTTATTTAACCGACCTCTGAATGACCTCTAGGACATACATTAGAAAATGGAGTAAGAAGACAGCTTCTGCCAAAGAACGGGTACAATGAAGCGCCTGATTCCCCTAAGCCCGCTCTACAATATGCACGTACTGTACAACCACCACCATCAATGCCAGGCAAAGCTGGCACCTTCACCTCAAGACAATACGAACATTGAGAGGGAAGGGCTGAATCCAGCGGAAGTGGTGTGTCCTCCATTCGCCAGCTGCGCTTGTTTACGGAGGCACGACTCTGGACATAGAGGGGGTTGTCGATTATCCGAAAGCTGGCGATCTGAACAATGCCCAAGGCATCAATCGTGGATATTCATAGATATTCTCAAAAGCACCGATGAACTAGAATATGAGTTTGCTAAATAATGGCAAAATTTGGAGACAATGACACTGCCTTGAAGAGCTATCGCGAATATCTACGAGCCCCATATGGTGACCATAACTGGGATAGCTAGAGCCCTTTCATCGTTGTTTGCGTCTTCGGCATGAGCCCTGGTGGAATGGTGATAACAGAGACGATACGCTTAGTGGCGAGAATGATGAGGAATTAGCTGAGAGTTGGAACGTGTGGGTATCCGCCGTTCTGAGTTCTGGTATATTTTGAGGGATACCAATTTACGAAATGAAAAAGAGAAGACAGTTATATATTTAGATAAATACAAAAAAAAAAAAAAAAAACTTCGGTTTGGGGAGATGAAACTTTAGATATTGGAAGACGTGCGGTCGGGTACTTTGAGCAGTAGAGGGAGGATGAGGAAGTAGGTAGCTCTTGAGATGGATGGGGAGAAACAACAAAGGAAGAAATCAACACGCTGTACAGCTATATTCTGTAGATGATAGGTGTTGATTTTGCGGTAGTTACAGGCGGGGGGGTAGGATGGGTGTGGAAGCACGATGGGACGCAGTAGACAGATGGGGAGAGCAGAAAGAAAAGAACGGAAAAATGCAGTTGGTAGGTATATAGCAGATAGAGAGATAAGGACACTTGTGGAAACTATTTAGGTAGGCAGGAAGGCAGTTAAATTGAAGCATTATAAAATAAAATAAAATAAAATATTTGTGATTCTAATGCAATAGTTGAAAGGAAGAAGTGTTGAAAGAGGGAGGAAAATAAGAGAGGATGGGGAGAATGGAGGGAGAGATGGTGCTAGGGAGTCCTTGCTTCTTGGTCTTGTCGTTGCTTTTGCCCTCGTCCATTGTGTCGTCGGGCTGATTCCGCGGTTATTCAACGGCTCTAACTCACGATATCTGGTGCAGCTCAGGTGTTGTTAAGGGGAGGAAGAAAATAATCAAAAAATAAGGGAAATAAGGCTGTCAAAGTCTTTAAGATTTTCAGAGAAAGAGTAAAGAAAATGAAATGCAAAGAAACAATATGCAAAAAGAAGAAGAAAAAAAATAATATGGAGAAGAAGAACATAAAGACAAATAGGTATTGTAAATGGGATAAACTAAAGTAAGATTAAACAGAGGTAAGAAGACAAAGGCGAGAAAAGAATATGGTGGTATGTTGTGTTGTTGTACTGCATTGCACATTGCGCCGACCCGTGCGAAGGGAAAAGGGAGTGATATATGGTCTCCATCCATGTGCAATATCCAGATATATGAAGCGCTGCGGAAACAAGACTAAAGAGGCGTATAAGAATGGAATGATGGTGTGAGAAACGATGGAGAGAGGAAGATAAATATATCAAAAAAAAATCAAAAAAATCAATCAAGGTACGCACCAAATGGGAGTGGCAATTCAAGGAGACAGAATACACAGATAGACAGATAGACGCAGATGGACAAACAATTAAAATAAAAGGGAGGGCATAAAGGTGAGCGATCTGATAGCAAGAGAAGTGAGAAGAATAAAAAGAAAAAGGGAATTACAGAAAAAAAAATATCTAAAAAATGAGGCAACCTTTTTCAAGCCATTCTCCACGGAATAACAAACACAACACATTTATAAAAGCTCTTTTCATTCTTATACAAGATGGTTCACTCCAACACCCCACAAATCGTAGAATTCCCTAAAAGAATCTCTCAGCTTACCTCCACGCCGGCCTTTCATCCACACCCCTCGAAGACAAAGCCACACTGTCCCTCCCTGACCTCGCTACCCGTGGCTGTGGCAGCATACTAATACGTCTGCCAGAATGGCCCAGTGCCGTTCCGGGCCGGGCGGTACCTGTCTTCGCGCCATTCTCACCGCCGCCGTTACCCATATTATTGAACGCATTTATCGATACTGCTCGCGCGCTTGGGTGGCCAGCGTAGCTTTGTCGGCTGCGGGGCGCGTTAGATAATGTAGGAAGAGGGCTGGGCAAGCCAGAGGACAAGTCCTTGCGGAATTTGCTATAAGGTGGCGGGTCGATGAGGCGGAAGCGTGTGGGCGTGGGTGAGGCAGCACCCCGATCTGGGGCGGGCGAGGCGAGGCGGTTGCTAGCGAGTCGGCTTGAGGGGCGGCGGGAAGAAGGGGCGGGAGAGGCGGATGACTCGCGGCTAAGCGGGCTGGGGAGGGGGAGGCAGGAGCGCGAGCCCGTGGGGACGGTGAGCTTGCGGTGCGGGGATGGCGTGGTGAGGGAGAGGGGTTTGAAGTTGTGACCGACTACGAGATCATTTGTATTGGCGCTAGCGTTCCAGCGCGGCTTGTTAGAGGCAGGGTTTGGGTTTCCAAAGGAGTTTCGGGACCCTGGGCGTGGGGTGGAGGGCGTAGGGGATATTGAGGAGAGTCGTGGGGATGGCGGTGTTAGATGGCTTGAGCTCGAGGCGGTGCGGGGGATGGAGGAGCGTCGAGGGGCGGATGCGGCTTGAGGTAGTCCGGAATAACGTTTTAGTTTTGTTGCTGTGGCCTTTGTCGCGGCGTTACCAGTCGAGCTACCTCTTCTACTCGACCCGTTGATGCTTGATGCTACCCCGCCGTTGGCTCCATTAGCACTTGACATGACCACAGATGAAGCTGGGGAGCTATCAGGCGTATCAATGGCACTTCGAGTAGCAGGACTATCCAGCGTGACAATACTGGATATCGAATCCCGTAACTGCTGGCTCCTAGCAATATTGAGGTCCTCCAGGAGCGAATCCATGACGTTCATCCTGTCCTGCATCGCATCCGATCTCGTTTTCAAATCTGCGAGTAGTCGTATAATTTCCCCATTGACCGTCAATCTGTCGTTAATGCCCTTTTGTATGATTGCCAACACACGTTCGATGGCAGGGCCATAGTGGACTTTTTTATTCTCAAAGTTCTCAATCCTCTTCGACAACGCTGCGGAGCTAGCGTTGTAGAGCCCCGAATCAATTGCCTCCTGCAGTTTATTGACACTCCGTTCAACAGATTCGCACATTTTATGTGCCTGTTTGCCAGCGTTCCTAAAGACCAGAACCCATCTATCCTCTCCCAATTCTCGCCGTAATGCCTCCGCGTCAGTTTCCAACTTTTTATACCCCTTTTCCAAACGTTTCCGTCGATCTTCTAATTCATCACAGGCACTCGGGAATATCCTATCAGCTCTGGACTGGAACATTGAAAGCCGCATAGGGAGGAAGTCCAGCGACGCTCGAAGCGGTTGCATCCGTGCAAACAAAGCTAGTAAATTAGAGTCATCCTGGGTATTCTGGACTGTCGGGGTCTCGAGTTGGGGGGCAGCACCGCCAAAAACAGGGGCATGGCTAAATCGTGAAGAGGATGATGTGCTCCCGTTTGCAGGGGACTCTTCAACGATAGTTTCCAACTCGTTGATATCAAGCCCATTGCTAGGTTCCGTATCTGATTCCGTGACCATAGTTTTGTGTCTTTTCTCCTCCATCTCGAATATCAATCGACTTAAATTATCCATTTCCATACCCACATCACCAAGAACATTCGTCCACAACTCTTCCCACTCCATAGCAAGTTCAACCTGCTCCTTGACACCTCTCAGCTGCGATCTGACACCCTTCCAGTTCTTCAATGTTGACTCCACCTGAACAACGATGGCCTGGAGTTGCTCGGACCCGACGTCTGAGATATCATCGCGTAGCTGTACCTCTTCGATAGCTTTGACATAGACATTCACCAGACTCTCAAACTTTGTCACGGCCTTGTCGACATCTTCTAATCCTTCTCTGCCGCCAGCAGCCGCCCATTCAACATCGTCCTCAGCGTCCAACCTACCCAAGACATCCGAAGCTTTATTTATCCATTGTTGTATTTGACTCGCGGCCCCCGACAGCGCTCGCACAGCAGCAGGAGCGGTAGCGATGGCTGTTATGCTCGCTTCGAGGGACGTGGGCAGGGGTAAACTGATGGATGTTAATTGGGATAGTTGGTTACTAAACGAGGCTCTGGAAAAGGAGTAAATAGATTCAGTGCGAGAAAGGTTTAGAGGATTAAAATATGATTCCGCATTGGTGCTCGAGCCATTAGCTGGCACGGGCGGGGAGTCCTTTGGCGGTGGAGGAGGGGCACCTTCTTCAGACTGCGTGCTTGAGCGAAGATACTTTTCCAAGTCCGTTGGTCCCGTGGAAGAATTGGTGCCAGAACCATGGGAAGCTTCCGTGTCCAGCACCGTGGTTCGCACTCCCTGGACAGTCGACATATCTGTTGTTGATGGTATTGTCAATGTTTCTCCCTCCTGAGCAGTCGACAACGACTCAGATGGATCTGAGACCCTGACGTCCACTTCGGGGGTGGCAGTATCTGTAGTTATAGTATAGTCTTCCGTCAGCCTCCCTGATTCCAGCTCGCTGGGGGAGGAGGCCGGCTCCGGCGTCAGCAATCCACGGCGTCCACCACTCCAGGCTCGGCCGCGTCGTAGTACTTTTATCGAGAGATCCTTGTGTGCACTATCTAGCTCCTTGAGATGGTTTTCGGGGATCCTACCAATCCCACCGCGGCTCCGGGTCAGTGCTGTCGGTGTAAGCTTGGACGAGCCGTCTAGCTGCTTGACTCTGGCCGCTAGACCGGGGGAGAGACGGCGTAGGAAGGAGGAGCGTTGTTTCTGCGCAGCAGGAGACGGGGAAAGGGATTCGCTTCTGGTAGAAGTTGTGTTATTATTGTTGTTGTTGTTGTTGTTGTTGTTGTTGTGGTTTTTGTCAGCGGAGGATGGCGTAGGCGAAGTAGGTATAGGAGTAGGGGAAGTAGGCGAGATTGATGTCGATGTCGTGTCGGGCCAGGAGGAGAGAGATTGTGCAACTAGGCCGGTTGATCGGCGCGTGCTAGGCACAGATATGGGGGATGTATTGGCCGTATTGGCTGTAGGTGTTGTAGCAGTAGTTGATGCTGTTGATGTCGATGCGGAAGCAGACTCAGAGGCAGAGGCAGAAGGAGAAAATATTGCGGGCATGGAGACTGTCTGCTCGCCGTTAGTGGATGAGGCGGGAGACAGTGGGTGCCGTGCTGGTTGCACCGCCGTAGATTGGGTGGACGAGAACACTGTTGCTGGTGTTTGTGGTGTTTCTGCTGGGCCAGCCCCTATTGGTGTTGTTGGTGATGGTGTCAGTTGTGGTGTCAGTTGTGGTATCAGTTGTGGTGATAGTTGTGGTTGTGGTTGTAGTAGTGGTTGTGTGGATGTTTATAGTTAGTGGTTTTGCGGAAGAAGATTGGTGGTGCCTTGGGACAGCCGCAGCGGATCACGAATGGAAGAACGCAAATTGGATGCAACACTGGGGAGAGAGAGAGGGAGAGGGAGAGAGAGAGCGGGTCAGCTTGGGTTAGGCATGGAATAATAATAATAATAATAATAATAATAATAATAATAATAATAATAATAATACTAATAATGATGATTTGTTTTCTTCTTGTTTTTCTTTTTGCGCGTGTGTATAAGAATCTTGTTTTCGCGTTCCTCTTCTCCGTCATCATCATATACATAACATCATGGTGGTTGTTGTTGTTCGGCCAGTAAAAAAATAAACAACTCAAAAACCCCTGAATGAATATTGGAACCTGGAACTTAAATATTAAATAAATATTGCCTTCCAATCAAGGAAAAGAAGTATAGGTTTATATTCATCTACGTATTTATGAATATATCTATATATATGTATGTATTATGCTTATATCAGATTAGCAAGGAATATTCGTCTCCCAAAATTTTCGCCCTTTTTTTTACTCATAAAAGTGAAGGCAATCTATGGGGCTGCAATGAAAATAGCAAAAATAAGATTTGAACAAACAACAACACATGGGCGTATGCTTATTTCACATATTTCAACATACTTCTCCGCTCAGTCTATGTATGTATATTATATAACAAGCGGGATTCCGCACGGGTTCTACTCCAATAGATATATACGCTTTGTATTTTTGGGAGTAATATGGGAGAGGAGGGGGTGGTGCGGTGTACCCGTGGTGGTGAAAGATCACAAACGCAAACACGCAGCGTTGTTGCAGCAGCTAGGCGCGGGAGGGGAAAATATATATAAAAAAGAGGAAGAAGAAAAGGGTATCAAATGAGAAGACACCTGTGGAGACCAAAACGTGGTACCAGTAAAACGTCGTGAATCTCGTTAAAAAAAAAAAAAATGAAATGAAATGAAAGAAAAATAGAAAAAGAAAATAACGCCGCGTTTCTCCCTCCTGTAGCCTTTACTTGCTTGCCATATTATTACTGTAACGCGTCAATCCCAAGTCCAAGTCCCAGTACTGGCGCTGTCCCTGGGTCCACTGGGGACACCGTTTCCAGCAGTCGTCTTGTAGCGGGGCCTTTCTCCTTCCAATCGCGCACCAATTCTTCTCGAACACCCTTACACCAGGCCATCAACGCCGTATCGAACTTTTTCCACGCCTCATCGTCCTCGCCATTCACCACTGCCATCACATCCATCTCAAGCTTGATCTCCCACCGGATCTCGGCCGCTTTGATCCAATACCGGAGGTTATCTGCCAGTCGATACGGCTTGGCTACATCTTCATGGTACGATTTAATCTCGCCAAATCGGCGATGCGAGAGTTTAACGGCTTCGTTGTGGAATCTGATCAGGTCCCTGCCGTCCTTTAGACGTTCGAGGAGAGATGTTGGGAGCGGATTCGTCTCCACGGAGTCCCAGGCTGGTATTGGTCGATTGCCTGTCTCCAGACAGTGGAGAAAGGCCCCCGCTTGCTCCCGCTCTCTACCATCCCATTCCCCATTAGCCCAGATGAAGCTTGACCGCCTCTGCATTTCTATCTCCTCGAGCTTCCGCTCCTCATCAAGCATCCCCCCCACCCCCGTAATCCACGTCAGAATAGTTGACCGCTCCTCATCCCTCAACCCACCCGCAAAATTCCTCGTAGCCCACTTCTTCAAAACCTCCAAAATCTGCAGTAACTCCTCCCGTATCTTCCGCTCGCTCTTAATCGTAGCCAAGCGGTCTGGATTCTCATGCGTCGTGTAGTATATCTTCGCCGCACGGATAGCAAGCGTAACCACATCCAAAATATGCATGCCCTCAATCTCATGCCAGCCACGCGGAGACTTCGCTATCGTAGGCGTATCCGATGTCGCCTCATCCTCAGGCTCTGACAGGCCATCCGGTGAGCGATCTCTCGGCTTTGGCGACAGTAGTTGCGGAGTCAATTGTTCCTTCGCAGCCGTCAACACGAACCGCGCCTTGGCCAAACTAGTTTGCAGCTCCCTCCTCAACGACTCCAGGTCTGGCGGAGGAGGTATATAGTGGTTGCGGATACTATACGTGCTAACTGTCGGTGGCAACATGATAGGCTCATTCTCATCCCACCCGTCATCTCCCAGGTCATCACAGCCGCCACTCATATCCTCGATGGGACTCTCGACAAAATCCTCACCCAGCTGCGGCTGCTGCGTCAACATCAGCTTAGGAATCTCCTGCTGCTGTTCGCCGTTCTTCTTGTTCGCCTTGGCAAACTGCGCGCCTTTCCCATCCAGCAAACCCGTTCTCGCAAAGTAATATTGCAAATGTGCGATGCTGCCTAGACTCATGACGCTCTCGCGATTTTTTGCGGATTCGGCGAATGCCACGCCCTGGGGCCGTATGTAGCCCCGTCTGCGCGAGGAGGTGGACACGGACGATTTCGCATCTCCGGAGAAGTTGGAGACGGAGGAGACGGTGGAAAAAGTGCGGTCGGGCGAAGGGCAAGAGGAGATGGCTGGGGTGGGCGAGAGCGAAGGGGAGCGGGAGGGGTTTCGAGTGTCTACGGTTGGATAGGATGCCCGGTCGCCTTGGTAGGCCATTTTTAATTTTCTTATAGGACGGATCTCTTTTCTGGTAGGCAGGGGAAAATAAGGAATTTGGAGTGCAGGCAGGGTCTTTGAAAAAGAATTTATCGGGGGTGTATGTATGTATATATAGATATATTCGCGACAATGTTCGGACAGGATAAAAAATAAATAAACACAACAAATAAATGAAGGAAAATAAGAATTGCTTAATGAAAAAATAGATACAAGATATAAATTAGATGAGAGGGTAGTTAATAAGCTTTCTCTCCTGGTTAAATATTAAGACTCGTGTTCCATGTTGTTGTTGACATTATAAGTGATTGTTGATGTTTGTTGGTCGAGAGAGAAAAATGTTGGTTGGGCGTGTTTGAGATGGAAAAGGGGGGATGCGGCTAAAATCAACTAAACATGTAAGTGGCCGCGGTGGGCAACCCTGAGCATGTATGTTATTGTGCAGGCTGCAGGGCATCTCAAACGCGTCCAACATACGGAGTGGATAGCAACCCGTTCTGCTCGCACTTGCAGTCATAGAATAGCTGCATTCATATTTTTTATTATGGACTATTATATATATATATATTTGTCTTCTTCTTCTACTAGTTTTATTTTATACTACCCCTATTTATTTATTTCCGCTTTGCCTCGGATATTAGACGCCAAGCCCTTTTGTGCGTGATTTGCTGTTTTGGGACTAGTGTGGTTTAAATAACCAGGTACACGTCCAGTAAACACGTGATTTTGAACGTGTTAAAATAGAGTTTGGGACCGTGCGCAGGATAACTTAGTCAGCAACGGCTTGGCACAGCCTGATCTCCACGCTTCTATCATATCATAGCAATAGCAGAATTGATGTTCATTTATATATAGTTATCTAATACATTGATTGACATTTACCATCGATATTTCACTATCACGGTGCAGAGGTTAGATTTAAATATCAACCCAGGTCGAGTTCGCACTTTTTGTACCGGGGGAATTGCGTCATGTCGAAACGAGTATGGAGTTCAATTCATTCCATCTACATAATATCATATGGCGTTTTAAAACTCCACTGCTAACAAGATCCAGATCTCGTTTCGTGTCCACGGCAAAGTTCAAGGCATGTACAATACATGTACAATTAATTTTAAATCTTTACCTGAGTTCCACCCAACTTGCTTCCATTGTGTGTTTTTATTATTTTTAATTTACTAACCAACCCTCCGGTGGTCTTTTGTGGGTTGCCAGGAGTGTTCTTCCGGTATGCTCCCCTTTTTATTTTATCTAGCCAGTTCTCTTTGAGATAGATAATCTAATGTTAAACCCCTGAAACTAGCGATTTCACCCAGCGGAATGCAAATAACTACGGCTTAACTGGATGGGTAAAGAATACCCATGATGGAAAGGTCCGCTGAACCCCATATCATCTCCGCTCTTCCCCCCACTTGTTCCATATATGAGAGAGAGAGAATACCTCCCTCCAACTTCAATTCTACCCCCCCCCCCCCGAGCAAAGAAAAAAAAATAGCTCCATTTTGTTTACCGTCGTTAATGCATGTAATTATCCTATCCATCTAGCATACATTTAAACTTACACATAGAGATATAAACTACACACAGGTGGAAGGTGAAGCACAAGGAGACGAGGCCGCGCTTTCAAAGCTGCTCAAAGACCTGAACCAGGGACCCCAATTGGCACGCGTGGTCAAGCTGGAGAAATCGGAGATTGAGCTGAAGGATGGGGAGGAGTCGTTTGTCGTGACTCGGGGTTGAATATAATTGTTCTCTGACTTTTACTACTGGCTTTTTATAGGGCTAGGGAAGCAGATATTTTTGGTGGGATTACAGTATGACCTTGGGAAGGGGGCCTCTTTTCCGTTAAAAATGAGAGAGAGAGATCCTGCCATTTTTCTTCAGCTTATTGGATTTTTTCTCCTTCGAGTTCTTTTTCAATACAATTCATAAAAGGCGGATTCCTGGACATCTTCGCACCCCCCACCTCAAACAAACAGACAGGTCAATAGGCATGCTTGAGCTTCCCCTCACTTTTTTCTATTTCCCAAACGCATGCTTGCATGATATGCATGCAATGCAATGCAAATTCTTTGCGATCATCTCTATTTGCATCCGCATAACAGTTATTTTTGGTTGACGTCATCATACATAGCGTGGCACGAGCTTAAGGTGAGCTTCTCAAAATCATTTAAGGAAATATATAAATAAATATAATCTGATATCCTTTCGAAGACGGAACAATTTGTTGAAATGGAGCAGTTTATATGGGCAAGGAATTTTTTTCCATATATTTCCAGTTCTAGAGGATGTTTTTATGTTGTTGAAGTGGCAGCCAAACTGGTTCATCCCTCCTCCGCCTGTTATTATTCCAAGGCTCAGGGCGCAGCAACTTCTTCTATATAAATAAGCGACATTAAGAATTAAAAATCATTCAATCCGGGTCAAGCCACAAGCTACTTAGCATATTTATTATTGGCGCCAATCTCGCATGCTTCCATCTGATATTGTTATTGTCCGCAATCCTTGTTCCAGTAATCTGTAATAGGGGGCAGCCGTTACCACTGAAAGCCCCCGCGGAGTTCCCCATGGTCAATAGATATCAAATCTGTTCGAAGGCAGAAACCAAGGACGACATTGGACAAAAAAGCTAGCGGCACGCCTTTTGTATTATTGACTACTACCTATTGAAGGAGAAAACTCGTCCACGGTATGATTGATGATGACGGTGATACTACATAGATGACGATGACGAGTGTGATTGGAAAGTTCCTCGCTCCCCTTGTTCATATGTCTGTCTGGGCTGGTCCAATAATGCAAGAATAGCTGCGAGGCTGCTTTTGGTCTCTTCGTGTAATTATTTCTCCTATTTGTTGCGTCCAAGGGGCCTTTTTATTTTATTGTCCGCTGTCTCTTACCCATTCAACATGGTCCGGGGACCACCGCGTGTTGCTGTTGGCGAGGAGGGGGAAATGTTGCGCATGTGTCATTGCCTGTTAAATATAGCCTTAGCCTACTACTATACATACTAGCCCTTGCGTTGATACGTGACCATCGCCATCGGGAGATATCGGAACTACATAACTCGAGAGCGTGTTCACACAAAGCGCCAACAAGCAAGCCAAATGTGAGTCATGTTGCAACCTACCTAGGTACCTTAATGTATTGTTTTTTTGCCCGAGAATACTCCGTATGTTTCATTCTTATTATATTATTACCTAGGTATTCTTCTTGTGCCCGAATTACATTTCAATAAGCTGTTGTCCCCGGCAGCTTCCGAGAGTACGGTTTTGCCCGCTAGTTAAAGCCGTGGGAGTGTATTCTATCTACTAGTATGCTTAAACTGAATGTTTTTAAACCAAGGCATACCTAGGTATCTTCCAAGATTTGTAGTAATTCGATGCAATCCACAGAGTTCCCCCATAGTTTTGGTTTGTTGGTGACTGTTGTTTGCTGCCGTCATTGTAGCTAATAATAGGGCTGATTTTTATATAGGTTAAATCCTGTCGGGGACCCAGACAGGAGGTGCCGCAGTGGACCGCGACAGTGGAGAGAGAGCTCTAGATGCTTGTCACCCATTTAAAATAAAGGGCACTACTGCCGTTACTAATCAGGGCTAAGCGCCTTGTGCGCAGAGGATCCCGGGTATTTTACTAGCGCGTTCTGAGTTTAGACAAGCGCACGGGATTCGGCAGCCACAGCCGAGACTGGGCCCAGACCTGTTTAAGACCGAAGTTGGTTTCTTTTTGGCGGGATCGGGAAGTTTCAGCAATGAAGTCATCATACATGATCTGATACGATCAAAAGTTATGTCCCCCGGTATTTATCTATTTAACAGCTCTCGCTTTCTCCAACCAACTTCCCGATTATTTTCTTCTGATACTCACATTCAACGACCCCCCCTTTTTTTTTTTACTTTTCTTCTCTTCTCTTCCTCACTGGGACCTTGCTGACTGTGCTGATGGTGGATTGACACTATTCTTTATATCTACCTCATTCCACACTCACTTTATTTGAATTCCTACAGTTGCGAAGTCATTCATATATCACACATTTGGGCCCCTGTACTTTCGTCCCATTGCCCACCATGTATCCTACCTCAGCAGGATCCACGAGGATTCTAATGGCCTGCTCTGCGCCCTCCATGCTGCGAGGGGCACTGCGTCCATCAACCTCTGCCATGAGAGGCCTGAGAAGCAGCCCCATGATTTACCATTACATCGCCTCGAATAATAATAACACGAGATGTTTTTCATCAACTCCTAGTCGGCCGATCAGAGAGTTCTTTCCTCCCCCGAAGAAAACCAAACATGTCCTCGTCGAGTCAGTGACGACGTGGAAACATCCGGTGTAAGTTATCATTCTTTTTTTTAATTTTTTTAAATTTTTTAAATTTTTAAAAACCCATTATTTTTCGTGCTCAAATGTTAAATTTTTTTGATCGCAGATTCACCGAAAAACAAATGAAAGAAATCGCAGTTGCACATCGAACAGCCGAGAATTGGTCGGATTGGGTTGCCTTGGGCACCGTTCGCGCCCTGCGTTGGGCTACAGATATTGCCACTGGTTATAAACATCCCGCAGCTGGGATGCCGGAAACGGAAGAGTCCAGAAAGTTTCAGATGACGGAGAGGAAATGGATCATCCGCTTTATTTTCCTGGAAACTGTTGCTGGCGTTCCTGGAATGGTTGGTGGTATGCTCCGCCACCTCCGCAGCTTGAGGCGCATGAAGCGGGATAATGGCTGGTAAGCCCTTGCGTGCTCTCCCTCTTTTTTTGTATCCCTTTATTATTGCACCCGTGCGAAGTACATACTAAAACATTTCATAAATTTGTTTTCTATAGGATCGAAACGCTCTTAGAAGAAGCATATAACGAGCGGATGCACCTACTATCCTTCCTAAAACTCGCGGAGCCAGGCTGGTTTATGCGCCTAATGGTCCTAGGCGCCCAGGGCGTCTTTTTCAACGGCTTCTTTATTTCCTACCTCATTTCCCCACGCACCTGCCACCGCTTCGTCGGATACCTCGAAGAGGAGGCTGTGATGACTTACACCCACGCAATCAAGGATCTCGAATCGGGAAAGCTTCCCAGCTGGGCTAATCAACAGGCTCCTGATATTGCCATCGCTTACTGGCAGATGCCCGAGGGGAAGAGGACCATTCTCGACTTGCTATACTACATCCGTGCCGATGAGGCAAAACATCGCGAGGTCAACCACACGTTGGCAAACTTGAACCAAGGCGTTGATCCGAACCCGTACGCTGTCAAGTACGACAATCCTGATGAACCGCATCCTACAAAGTCGGCTGATATCGTCAAGCCCACGGGCTGGGAAAGGAAAGATGTCTTATAAATTTTGGGCTGGGCTCTCCCCTATACTTTGCCTCTGATCTTGGCTACGGTTAATGCCACCCACTCTATTACTATTAATAAAGTGAGCCAATTACTTTTCGACCTGCGGCTTGACACAGATGTCATTTTTGTTTTGGAAGTTGTCGCATTTCTTATGATACCCCGTCTTCAATCTCCCTTCTCTTTTTAAACTTAAAAAATCGGCGAAAACATCATTTGCATTATCGGACGGGACGGGGGGGTTTCTTTTTTGAGCTTTGCAAAAATGGGCGTTTTATACTGTTCTGGAGTTGTTATCATTCTGCATTGCTGGTTTCAATTTTGAGGGAGTTTCTTGTGATTTTATATAATTTCTCTTTTTTTTAAAATTCTTTTAATATTGTTTGTCCTGTTTCTTCTTGTTTTCTACACTAAGAGATTACTGCTTCTACATCTGTGTCTACCAAGAAAGACCTCAAGTGCTTTTTATATACCAGTCGCGATTTCGTTTCAAGACTTTGCTTTTGTTAATGAAAAGGAGTTTTATTGATTTTACGATATTGTTTTATAATTTTTTTTAATAAAACAACTTGAAGAGAACGAGTGGCTCTATTAACATGATGAAAGACGGAAAATAGATACACCAGTGGGAAAGGGAAGGGAAAGCTTGCACACGGCCAAGGACGAGGTGTCCAGCTAATTAGGGTTTTCTCAACACGTGATGACGCTGCCCCTTTCCCTTTCCACCCAAATCCACCTCGAGTCAACCATTCAAATACAGCCATACCATCCACACCTCCGCAAGACATATTGGTGGCCCAAAACCCCATCCTCACCTAAGCTAGTTAGCTGAGAAAACAAACTCCGAAAGGTGGTCCACCAGGGTAAAAGCAAGCCCAGCAATCCGGCAGACAGTCCGGGAGACTCTGGCACGGCCTACCCACACAGCTTCGCTTTGCATAATGGTTTCTGAGCACCTCAAGAACCCCTCTTTTTCTCTCCCTCGCTGCTGAAGCCGTATCATCATCACCACCACCGCCATCACCGCCATCACCACCCCACCCATTCGCACGAGCAATACCAGCCCTCTCCGCCGGCTCAAACAACGCCGCCTTATCCGTAACCAGCCGTCCATCGACACCGCCAATAGAGCCCGCCTGCGCTGCTAGGGCGGTTACGGACTCCGGCATATCCATGCCCGTCGCTTCCCAAGCGGCTAGCTGGCTGGCGGCGAATGAGCGGACTTGATCCGGGTCGAGCTGGTGGTAGTCTAGCACGGTGCCGTCTGGGGCGAAGCTGCGGAGGACGCCGTCGTTGCTGACGCTGAGGGCGCCGTGGGGGTCTTTGGTTATGGTTTGGATTATGGGGGCTAGGGGGCCGGGGGTGTAGCGGTTTGTGTCTGTGGGGGACCTGTTGGGCGGTGGGGGAGGGGCTGGGGTTGGGGTTGGGTCCACTGAGAGGTTTGGGAGGGCGGTTATAGCCTGATGGTGGTGGAAGTGTTGAGTATTATATTTCGTTTTGGTATGGATGACATTGTGGGAGATATTTTTGTTTCACTTACCGATGGGAGAACGGAGAGGGAGAGGAGGAGACTCGAGAAGAAGATGGGGTTTCGCATGGTGATGGTTAGTGGAGATATGATCTCTGTCTATGTTGTTTTTTGCTGCGATTGCTGCTGTTGCTGGCTATATCTAAACCGTGTTTTCGTGTGTTGTTTTTTGATTTATTAGAAAATAGAATCCCAGACAAGAGATGAACGTTCAGGAGTTTTTATATATACCCTCAAGGGAGGCCATGTTTCTTTTTATCTCAGCAGCCCCCCCCCCCTTTGGCTAGTATCACAACCTCGCGGCAGGAATTAAACCGATGATGATAGAAATAGAAAATAATAATAAATCCCATCAATTGGGTTCCATGTCATTCGTCTCCTGTGATTTTTGATTTCCGATAAAACAAACTACGGAGTCACAATCTCCCCAAGCCCCCGGCCCCCCGAGTTCTAACCTAGGATATGCAAGATCACACTCCTGTCAGTTGTTGGATGTAGAAGTCAGCTCGTTATACGAGTGGAGATCACCAACAGTCCCAGCCTTTATGCAGATGCACGCATACAGTATGGTGATGTAGTGTTTATTTGATTCTCTCCGATGCGATATTTCAGGAATACGGCATTCCTCTCCCCCAAGTTTTGCCGAACGGGAGCTGGAAAGCCGTGCTAGGCTGTGTTTTGTTGAATTGGGGGCTGTTTATTTGATTGACACCACCCGCCCCCTTTTTTATTTAATTTTCTTAGAGGCGATTCTCTTCCCAAGATAATTATGAGCTTCTTTTTTGATTCTCCACATAGGCTGTTGATATTGATTTTCTGCTGCAATTGTGGTTGGCTTTCAGCTGCGGTCAAAATAAGCGTGGATCAAGCCTGCGGTCGTACAAAATGCTAAACTACTAGTAAAATCAAAGCTAGAAAAATGATTGAATTTACTATAGGTTGAAGAAATGCTTGATTGAAGAAATCTAAGTTTGCAGAAGTAGACCCAGCGTAGGATATCATTCTGACTCTATGAAGAAAGTAAGGGGCTGGTTTTGTTACCCGGTCCAGAGCCTGATTCCTTAACCAAACTGCTATATGATCGAAATTACGTACGAAATATTTTATTTCTGCATTTTCTATATTCTGTAGCTAGTCATTAAATTCATAAAATAATGTAACCTACATACATATGAAAGAGCATCGATCAGTGATATCTAGCTAGTGGGTACAGATAACCTTCCACTCGGCGCTCCTCCACAAATTTTTTGAATCGCTGCCACTGTTTAAACTTCCTGCTAAGCGTCGGCTGAACGTAGATCGATGCATTTCCACGCCAGCCGTCTAGCCAAGGGGCCCATTTCTTCTGTGCTATTTTCAACGCAGCCATAAGGCTCCACTTGCGGCGGCTGCTGTGTAGAAGTGGGGCTCTTGATCAGGCAGTTTTTCAGAGAGGTCGATAGAATAATAATAAGCTATTTCAGGTCTAAACCACCTGAGGAACTACTCCGTAACCAGAAGCCAGCCTTGCCCTATGTCTTGTACGGTCAGCTTCATTTAATTAGCTGATAATAGGCTAGAAAGTTGATATCCATGATGACTGCATGGAGAACCCCGTATATTATGACGATCATGATGGGTTTATATATATTTAGACTGGTGTCACTGTGCGTGATCTTCAGTCCAGGTTAGCAGAGCCCCATACATAACGTACCTCAGCCTGATACATCGTTCAAGCTTCAACTTCGTCACATATTTAAGAATCTCCGCCGTGATTCTCATTGGCCCAGAGGGGTTTCTGGAGCGCCTTCACCGCCTGGAACTAATTGCTGGCAGAAAAGGCACACGTGAACGAACAGGCTGAACTACATGCAACATCACGACAACATGGTTATATGGGCATCATTTGTGTGACAACAACCACCACAACTGTTATTAATAAATTTGGCAAACAAATATCCAAAAAAGTAAATATCGAAAGAAAAATGGCACAGCAAAACGCAGATCGATGCGAAGCACCCTCTTGGTACCACACCGACCCCGACCAACGGGAACTCAGTGCCATTCTCAAAGGCCTAAAACACGACGCCTCGCTTCAGGGTTGCATCTCGCTAGGTAAGGACGGGGTTCTGCGCTCGTTGAATGCTGACCGCGACGTCGTGGACGCGGCTGGATTAAACCCCAAGCAAATCACAGCCTGCCTACGTCGCCTGCCAGCTGGGTTTATAGACGAAGCTGAATATGCCGGTGTGGACGGAACCAAAATCTCAAGGACGCTGTGGTTCAAGCCGGATAAGGGCATACTGCCTCCTCCGTTAAGTCAGGAGAAGAGAGAGGGGCTCGCGAACGGCTGTCAGTGAGAATCCTAGCTGTTTTAGTAGCAGGATAGAGGGGCTGGGGAGGCGGCGGAGGGAGTTCAGGGGGATCAGAGTCAAGGTCATGATCTTGTCGATGCCGGGCTATTCTACAGTGTGGTGGCAGTTTATGGACGAGCCGCTTGAGGATTTGTTTCTTCAATCTTCCCCGGCACATCCTGATGGACATATACCTACTCCACCCGTCTCATTCGATGCAACCTCAATACGAGAAAGAGCGGGAGTGGGAACCGGGATGAAATCAACACGTGGGGGCGAAGGCGGATGTTGATCTGTGTTTTATTTCGCATTGCCTTTGTATCAATTCAGAGAGTCCTTCCTGAGCTCTGCGTTTGATAGGCACCACAGTCATCGTTATGATAAGTACTATTCTAAGAATAATAAACAGATTCCTCTCTCGATTTCACAAATTGGGGGCCAAGGCGTAGATGTGACACCGATGAAGTTTCTTTAGCCGGCAAGCGTTGGAACAACGGGAATGGATGAAATTGTGTCTATAAAGGGCGTTGCGTGCCTCAATTCATACGGAAAAGAAAACCATCAACTCCACAAGTATCAAAATCTCAATATCCACTTCATCTGACACTTATACACAACAAACCACCAGGAAACGAACTTCATCCTCAACTTCGACCCCAACTCCACCTTCTATCAATAATAATGCATTTCTCACTCCTCCTGACTGCCTACGCTGCCGCCCTGGCATCCGCTTCTCCCATGAAGACCAACAGCGCGGACGCAGAGACCGACATGAACGTGTTCGCTAAACGCAACTGCTTTGGCGAAGGCGCACGCTGGGGTGCCGGCCGGCCCTATGCCACCAACTTTGCCACGCGGGCATGCAAAGAGGCCCTGGTCGGCACCTATAGACCGGGCGACATCAGGGCCAAATGCTATAATCTCGACAGCACCAAGAAGGTTGATTTCTCTCTGAAGTTGATCAGCAACCATGGGAATCGCAACATCGGCGCTGCAGAGTGCTATGACGGCCTGAGGAAGGAGATTGAGGGATGCGACCACGGCGGGCGCACTGCGTATGGAAATTGGGAATACACGTTCGTGACAACCCCCTTTCTCTTACCTTCTCAGCATTTTGGGTATTTCTTTAGTTTGCGATCATATTATTAACGGAAACTAGTGGCGATCCAAATGAAGGCCAGTGCTAAGAAGTGGGGAGTGATGGCTGATATGGGTTGGGATAGGGTTTAGGGGGTATGGCGTGGCTTATGATCATTGCTTGTGAGATAGTGTATGTCTGATACAGAATTGAAATTCTTGAAAATTGGATGCACACGGACTTTTTTTCCGCTATTGTGTGTTATTCATTGAACCCCTTGCTGAGTTATTATTCGTTATTCTTTGCGTTTTCTGAAGAAGGGGAAATTCCTTCGCACTGTTACTTGTTCCTATTTGTGTATTTAGCTCTTTAGCTTGAATAAAAATTCACTCGAGTCCAAAGAGATTATTGGTTCCTGTCAAAATTCAAATATATTGAGGCTTTCCAGGGTTATTGCGGAGTATCCATGGATATAAATTTGAGCCAAATCCAACGGCTTCGGTCAATCACGTGTCACGCCTCATCCGCAGGGCTCTTCTCCCGCCAACGCCAGTCTCCTATCTCCAGCTACTAGACTCTCTCACCCCCCTAGATCCTCAAGGAAAGGAATCTACAGGCGCATAAACCATGCTTCGATAAACCTGTCTCTCGCTTGTGAACATTTTACGCAAAACCCAGAAAAATATCCGCATTCCAAACCCCCCCTTTCTGTTGCGGCTCTCTCTCACTTCCGCCGTCCGTTGGCTCGAACCAATGCTAGCTTAGCTGTTGTGTTGAATACTGAATAACTTGCCTATCGTTGGAAATATGGGTCTTTTTCACTGGTTCCGCAGGCTCTACTCCCTCGATACCCTTGACACGCGCTTCACTGTCTCGTCTAACACGCCGCTAAAGGCTGTCTCCGCCGCTGAATCCAGAATAACGTCTGCGGATAATGGAGCGCTGGGACGGACGGGGGGTTTGAAAGGGGGTGTGGTGCAGGCACAAACACAAACACAAACACAAACACAAACACGAACGCATGCACAATTGGGAGAAGGCCGTGGAGGTGGTGTTTCTGGTCCTTCATTGACAACGTCCCCGCCACGATGGAATACACTCGAATTTTACGCCTATTATGTTGTGATTATTTTTGCGTTGCCAATGATGTTTAAGGCTGCTTATGATGTTTCGAAAGGTGAGTTTGTGGGCTTTGAGATGCCGTTTTTCTTTCCCCGCTTTCGTTGGCGGAGGTTGGTGCAGTGCGGTGGTGTCTTGATACGAATCGGACGGGTTGTGGGCTAATTTGTTTTGTTCCCTGTGTTAGAGTCTCACCCGATGTATTCAAAATACTCGCATCTTTTGGACGATGGGTGGATTATGGGGAGGAAAGTCGTGAGTCCAATTCCCGCCTTTGGTTTATTTTGACGGAGCGGGAGGGATGATGGCAGCTGATCAATACCAATAACTGACGATCCCGCATAGGACAATTCTGACTCACAATATGGGACCTTTCGCGATAACATTCTCTATCTGGCTCTGCTATTGGTGATTCATCCTTTACTTCGACGAGCAATAGACACTTTCCTTCCTTCAACCCCAAGTGCAAGTTCATTTTCGCCCCAATCTGGTAAAATCAAAGATGATGCAACCGCGGGATATGATTCAGTAGCTGCCGATTTGCGGCTCAAACGGCGAGTGACTTTTGATTACTACTTCGCCCTGGTATTCATTGCTGCCTTGCACGGATTTTCAGCTCTCAAGGTTCTGGCCATTCTAGCCATTAATTATAATATTGCGACAAAACTACCGCGGAACAAGATACCAGCGGCGACGTGGATTTTTAATATTGGCATACTATTTGCTAATGAATTGTCAAATGGGTATCACTACGCGGATATCGCGAGAGTACTTACGTTGGCCTCTTCTGTGTCAGGTGCAGGGGAAGACAATATACTTGTTTCCTGCGGAAAATGGCTTGACAGTTACGGTGGATTGATCCCGAGATGGGACATTCTTTTCAATCTCACGGTACTCCGGCTCATAAGCTTTAATCTTGATTATTATTGGAGCCTTGATTATCGATCAACGAGTGCTATAGAGGTATGTCATCCGCTTTCTAACAATATAATTCTGCTCCCGCCCCCTAACGCACAAAAGAAGAAACAACTTGACCCCTCCGCCCTGTCCGAGCGGGATCGTGTGTCTATCCCCGCCCACCGAAGCTCCTTTAACTCGACAAATTACATCGCCTACGTTCTCTACTCCCCCCTCTACCTCACCGGCCCCATTATCACCTTCAACGACTACATCTCCCAACAACGCTACCAACCCGCCTCCATAACCAGAACCCGCACCATTCTCTATGGAGTCCGTTTCCTCCTCGCACTCCTTACCATGGAGGTAATTCTACATTATATCTACGTCGTCGCCATCTCCCAATCCTCCCCAAACTGGTCCGTCTATACCCCATTCCAGCTCAGCATGTTAGGTTACTTCAACCTGCACCACATCTGGCTGAAGCTGCTGTTACCCTGGCGCTTCGCGCGTCTTTGGGCACTCATCGACGGCGTTGACCCGCCTGAAAATATGGTCCGCTGTATGTCAGACAATTACTCGGCCCTCGCCTTCTGGCGCGGCTGGCACCGTTCCTTCAACCGGTGGATCGTCAGATATCTCTACGTGCCCCTGGGTGGCGCTGGCAGCAGGCGCAATAAATCCAACAATGGCAACGGCCACGGCAATGCTGGTATATCTTCTTCGCCCATCCTGGCCAAAGCCCGCGGCCTTCTCAACTTCCTCCTCGTTTTCACCTTTGTCGCGCTGTGGCATGACATCAACCTCCGCCTGCTCATGTGGGGGTGGCTCATCACGCTCTTCGTCCTACCTGAAGTAATCGCCACGACGCTGTTCCCGGCGCACAAATGGCGCCATAGCCTGACAACGTATCGCATGCTGTGCGGCACGGGCACGGTGTTTAACATCCTACTGATGATGGCGGCGAACCTTGTTGGATTTGCGGTTGGCATTGACGGGTTGAAGGGGCTTGTTAGTGGGATTGTGGGTAGTGCGGCGGGGCTGGTGTATCTTGTCGGGGCGTGCTTGGCCCTATTTGTGGGCGTGCAGGTTATGTTTGAGATTCGGGAGGGGGAGTTGAGGGTTGGGATTAATATGAAGTGTTAGTTTTATGGAAAGGGGATGAAGGGATGCATTTCCGGTTTCAAATGTGGGATAGATTTCTTTTAATTTTAATTTTGTTCATTTCTTCCTTAGCATGAATTATTGCGCCGCATTTCGTTACATGTATATATATTATACCATTATTGCAGTGCACTTTTGTACTTGTCGTCATACCCCCTGCAGTATCACTTCTATTCTCGGGTCGTTTTTGACATCATAGCCTCTTCTTTCTGCCCCTGTCAATCGTTCATTAATTAAAGTGAATACGCCCTTAATCCCACTTCCTTAACCTCTGCAGCTTTTATTTTTCCACATCTCTATCCCATTCTCGACCCCTTCTCTGGCCTTTTTCCATTTTCATGCCCTGCGCGGATACCGTGGTTGCTTTCCCGTAGCAAAGTATCTCATGATTTCCGGTTCGAAATCCTCCCTGTCATCCCCTCTATTCGCTCATGCTTATTCTTAACCATGCCGACGATAGTGATACGTAAATAATGTAGCATGGAAATTTTTTCCGCGGTGTCATAATCTTATGTGCTGAGCCAGTGGCTTCTCTAAGCATTAATTGGATAGCAATCAGGACGAAGGGTCTCAAGTTTTTAGTCCAGTGTTGGACCGCAGAGTAGGGAGAGCTTATGGGATGAATGTGGATCCCCTTTATGGACTCTCCATTCCCACATTTCCGCCCTGCTTCATCAATGATATATCAATAATATTTCAAGAGGGATCATTGTTCTCTTGTAGGCCATGCCGTGTTAGCCTTCAGCATACATTATTGGCGGTACTATACGAGTGGGCGTGCGCCTCCCTCGCGCAAAAAGAGAGATTTCACTCCAATACTCTCAACAGCCAGCCCCTCACGCATAAAACCGATCACACCTCGTTTCTTCATGGATGCGATAACACTCCAGCCCACACGCCCGCGCGCGGCACTTGATGCACTTCACCCTGCCCCAGTAGCCACATATGCTACAAAAGTGCCGTGGTGGTTTCGAAACCGCTAGAGTCCCGCGTCCGCGGCCTGGTAAGGCTGTCGTTGCGAGAGAGGCGTTGTATGATAGCGGTGGCTCGGCGAGGAGCTGTTGCATTAGTTTTTCTGAGGGGGCGGAGGGGATGTAGGAGCGGAGGAGGGGGTCGTTATCGTAGTTTGAGGCGACTAGTTGTTGGTTTGGTTGTTGTTGCTGTGAGGTGGAGGCGGAGGTGGAGACGCGGGAGGAGGCTGCGCTGTGTGGTTCGGAGGGTTGGTCTGTAGTACGAGTTATTTTTTTGGGTGTGGCGGGATGGGAAGATGCGCGTGGGGTGCTGGGTTTGCTGGATTTCAGAGCTGTGGAGCGTGCTGTGGCCGCTGCAGCGGCTGTGATAGCGGCGGATGATTGTGTTGCTGCTAGGCCTTGGGTTTGGCCTTGGGCTAGGGCAGCTTCCTCGTCGTCTAGGTAATTCTTGAAGGTCTTTTGGGACATGAGGATGCGGCGGACGTTGGAAGTTGTTTTGCCTCTAGGTTTGTCTGCATTTGGTTTTCCTGGATGTTAGCTGGTATTTTCTTCTACTTTTTTCCCTTTTCGCTCATGCCTAACAATACTTAAGACGCAGAACGAGCTTCAGCAGAAGAAGCAATGAATATTAAATAAAATTTTATCTTACCTTTCGCCGTCGCGCCCTTCTGCTTCGTCGGAATCGGAATATGGGTATCTTTATGATTTTCCCGATCAAGCTCCGCAAGATGTCTTAAGATCGCGGTATTTTGCCTTGAAGACGACACTTCTGCCCTCCCAGCGCCCCCCAGATCGCGTACAGCTCGTTTCCGGCCCCCAGAAGCCCTCCCGGTGCCGGTAGAGTTGCCATAGCGAGTATCCGGGACGTATGCCCAGCCGGGGGTGAGGTGTGAGGAAGAGGTAGGGAGGATTTCTATTTTATTTAGCGACATTGAGGGCCAGAAGGGAATACCTATAGGTCATATATCTGCTAATAAATGGCACTGGAGCATTTAGAACGGCGCTGTAGGGAATATGATCGAATTCTATGCTATCAAGAAGTTAGTTGCCAGCGTAGGTTGGTATGATTTATCGCGCGGCTATTGTGTTTGGCTTGTTTGCACCAACATAAGGGATCAACCGCGCTCATATAGCTATGATCTTTTATAAATATTTTTCTTCCTGGTTCATTGAATATTTCATACATATACGGATACATGTTAAATAAAAAGGACCCACGAATCCGCTGCCGCATCCAGTGCCATGAGTCAATTGTTCAGGACCGTAAGACCCCTGCGCATGGATAAACTTGCATCCAGCGAAATGTTTGTGGACCAAAACAGCCACGCCTTACATCCCACCAAAAGTTTCTAGACGCACATAGATGTCTTCGGTATATTGCAACGGCATAGAGATGCTAATGCGTATTCATATCCTTCTATAGGTTGTGCTATTTCTTTTCCTATGCTTCGGTAAAGCACTTTTTTTCAGTATGCAATTGTAATATTATGCGATCAATCGCCGTTGTTCCACCTTAGCGTGATGTTAAAGAAGCGGAAAAGGTGATCTATTGTATTGACTCTAAAACAAAATGAAAACTATTGGTTTCTGAGCAGATAGGAGATATCGCGAAAATGGGAATGGGGAGTCGAGTAAAAGGCCAAATGCAAGCTGAATCCAGATATGTAATATAAACCACACGCCCCTTGAATGGGGATGAGATGAAAAGATGCATATTCAATAGTCTCTGAAATTGGCCCAGGTTAAAAAGGAAAATATAAAAAAGGAGAGGGCAGGACACCGTATATGAGCAAAGTTCGAGAACGTATCAACAACAAAAGGAAACAAAATCAAGTATATATTTCTCATCAGGCAATCATTTCTTCTTCTGCAATTGGTCCATCTTGGCCTCCAGATCGGTCACGTAGGCATTGAGGCGTTGCGTCGCTGCTTGCAAGGCCTATAATACAATCCCCACAGGAAAACACGCATGGTGACGAGGGGGAATTTGTCAGCCTCCAAAGAATCACTATAGGAGCGAGAATTGTGCAGGAGTAAAAAGAAAAAGGAAAAAGGCAAAAGGCAAAAGGCATTAGGCGAAATGTTAGCCATGAAAAGGCCCAGGATAGAGCAGAGAGGTGAAAATGATGGAAGCTCCTCAAATCTTCCCCTCTTCATGTGTTTTGGGAGAAACACATCAAGCCCCGAACTTGATCTATTTTAAAATGAAACGCAAAAGTTTTCCCCAGTCTAAATTATAAATAGACATGTTCCTCGCTTCCGTCTAGTTTTTTCCCTCTTTCTGTGTTTCTATTTTCAACGTAACAATGAAAAGAATGAAAAGAATGAAAAGGAGCAGGGGAGAAGAATGAAATTAAGGAGAAGGAAACGCGGGCAGAAATCTAAAACATCAAGACCGTCTATGTTCTTTTTCTTCTTGGGTATCTTGCCAATGTGCACGGGGTGTTATCTTTTTAGCTCTTTTTAAATGCAATAACGTACGTAGATGTCTTCCGTCAACATCTCGTTGGATACCCTATACTCGTCCAGAATATAGTAATATACCGACGCGCCCGCTACCGCAGTGCCGAAGAGAAAGCCGAATAGCCTGTTATTTTGTTCAATTCCACCGTATTAGCCAGATCTGTCCCAATGTATAGATATCATTTCTCACAACTTCCGTAGTTCGGTAACTCACCCTCCTCTAAAAGCTCCCACGGGTTTTTGTACAGGCAACGCTGCTGCTTCTGCACTAGCACTACTATTCAATAGTCGGCTCGTTGTTGAAAGGGGCCTGCGCGTCGACAGGCGCACGGAGGGTGCAGAGAGCGTGCGGCGGAAAAGAGGGGACATGGCTCGTGTTGAAGACATTGATGTTGGTAGGAGTTTTTAACAAAATATCGTAGATCGCGGACAAAACAAACAAACACACAATGTCCTGAGATATAGTTAAGCCTCGCTTCTGTTGAAGAAAACGAGTCGCGGGCTTGTGAGTTGACTGAGAGTTGTGTGAGGTTGAGGCAAAGTGGAAATTGGAAATTGGAGGCTCCTTTCTGGGGAAGAGGCTTGGCGTAAATATTTAGATAACGAAGATTGATAACAGAGAGGAATGGAAAGATTTAGAGATAAAAATTAGAGGGATGAATTGATACTTGACAAGGAATTAACTAGTATTTTAACAAGGACGGTCAGAAGAAAGGGAAGATGGATTTTAAGGACTTTAAATTTCTATTTTTCTATTTTTCTGCTTTTTTGGCCCTTTTCATTGTTTTGTTTTTCTTTAGTGAAATTGCTCCTTAATCCAACCCTATTTCCTGCCTTCTCAGTGGCCAGTTGACCCGAATAAGGCAGAGTACAGTGACATGTACGGACCGCAAATGACTGCTGGTTGTACGGAGATGCGAAGTACATATACATGTAACGACAGTTGCATGCTACACGCTACTGCAGAGTTTTTCCTTCCAGTGTGATACTGACAGAAGGTGGCAAGCTTGATTGAATAAAGAGAGCTAGCTAGCGAGACAGCTATATGGTGGAAAACTAGGTCACGTGACCAGAGGGTCCGACACCCCCACTCACCATAGTAGC
>PDND01000236.1:0-40864 GCA_002572855.1 [Emmonsia] crescens
CTGTGTCATGTCATGTCATGTTCATGTCATGCATGTCAAGTCAATGCGGTGAAGTTCCTTTAGATAGCTAGTTAGATAGTTAGTCAGTTAGTTAGTTAGCGCTGTGCCTCTTGTTTCCTTTTTTTTTTTTTTTTTTGCTTGCTTTTTTTGCGCCCATAACGACCTACATCATCGCTGTCAACCTCAGACTTCAAATGTACATGTACATGTACAGGGGCCGGCGGGGGGTGAGGGATTAGTATTAATCGTAGCGACGATGAATACTTTCCATATTACCTGGACTGTAATAACTACATCTTCACCGCCAATTGCCCATCATGGTTGTTATATTATTGCATCGCATCATTCAGGTAGGCGATCATGATCATCATCATCCCCATGATCAGCCCAGCCCAGCTCCAGCCCCAGCCCCAGCCCGGCTAATGTAGTAGTAGTAGTCGCAGAGAACAGAAAAAGGCGCCAATTTCTCTTTCTTTATTCGCCTAACCGACCCAGCAAGTTGGTTTTTCATGTTGGTTCCCTCTGGCACTTTCGATGCAATGGGCTCAGTCAGGTATGTATGTAACCATGATGTAAAATAAAAAGATGCAAATAAAAAGAAAAAAGAAAAAAAAAAGAAACGTGGAAAATGCAGATTTTGAATCTTCGACGGGACAAACAAACAATGGATGGATGGATGGAGGTAGGAGGAATAACGTTAACTAGAGAATATAAAATATAATATTTTTTCTTTTCTTTTCCCGTCTTTTGCCCGCTTCTCCCCGCGAATCGTGGGGTAAGAGAAAAAGAAAAAGGAAAAGGGAACAAGAATGAATAATAATGACGGAGGAGAGGGGGGATGTTGTTTTTGGTTAGTTTGGGTATCTTCAAAGTAGCGTTGACAGTTGGCTGTATGTACTGTAACTGGGAAATCGCAAAGCTATCTAATCTAATTGACAAGAATCAGCTATGTATTCCAGCGAAGGGAAAGGCAGAATCCAATTCCAATTCCAATTCCATCTCCTCTTCTCAATAATTATTATTCCCCGTTTTCTTTTCTTCCTCTCAGCTGGGATATCCGACAGCCGAGTCTAGCCTAATCATACTTGTGCAGTGTGCAGTGTGCAGTGTGCAGTAATCGTCCATGTCAGCTTCAAAAAACCATCCGTTTTCAACTGCTAGCTAGCTAAGCTACGGGCGAACATGGGGGGGCGAACATGGGGGCACAAGGAGCCAGCCTTTTTCCCTTGTTGATTTTAACCCGACTTAGCTAAAATACCTTGCTAAGTATGCAACACGCTTAGAAGTTAGTAGTAGTAGCAGTAAATAACCAACAGAAGCTCCGTAATAAAAAATCATAGTACTACGTATGCAGGCGAGAGGAGGAGGGAGGAAACATCCTGGGGATCGTCGCAGGCATAGGTAGAATAGACACACATGCACACACACACACACACACACATAGCTCCGCGGGATATTCGGACTCGGACTCAGACTCGGATTCAGACTCAGATGGATATCGATTGTATTCAACCAGTAGCCCGTAAGGTAGAATGGAGATGGAGAAACCATATAATATATACATAATATAATTATATGCTCTGTACGAAGTATTGGACGGACACCCGACACCCGAATATCCCCATATATCCCATATATCCATCTCATATATATCCATATACCCACTGGTGGCTGCCGCAGAGCCGACTGCCACGCACCCCGCCACACAATGCGCACGCACTCCCATGCAGTCCCAATACCAATACCAATACCAATACCAATACCATTACCATTACCATTACCATTACCAATACCAATAGAAACCGTTTGCAAAAAAAGAAAACCCTTTACATATAGCTGTAAACTAACTAGATCCCCTTTTCCTTTTCCTTTTCTTTTTCTTTTTTCTTTTTCCCACCTTGATGCAACCTTGAAACACTTGATTATATAAAAGTAAAAACTACCTAGGTATGAAGAATATACACATATATATATATACAGACATATACAGAGTATACTTCATACAATGCGCCAGTCAATGCGTTTATATAGTCTCATAATTCCTTCGTTCGAGCTTCCTGCAGTAATGTATATGTATATATATATGTATATGTAATGTATATGTATATGTACTAAGGAAAACAAGCAAATAGTTACCCACTCCAAGGTACCTACATGTACATGTACCTACATGAATATGGAATAGCTTCAACACACCCAATCAAAACCAGCAAACAACTTTCATTTCATCTCTTATTATTGCTTGTTTGTGAAATACAATGGATACAGAGCGACGTCAGCCAAGGCCTGCAAAAAAAAAAAGGAAGGAATCTTAAGATTTTTTAATTCTGCAGACCTTCTAGAAGGATTTCCCATATATTTTTGAAGTTAGTTAAACTGCTTTAAGCTAGTAAAAAGTTTGCCCTTTCCTTTCCTTTCCTTTCCTTTCCTTTTCTTTTCTTTGCCACAACTTGAAGTTTTTGCTGGGTTGAACTGGCCTCCGGAGGATTTCTCCCGGGTTTTATTTTATTTTTTTTATGTTAGAATTTTTTATATAGCTTGTTATATATATATATATATATAACTCGGACCCGGGATACCATTCCGCTATATTTCAATTTCCCCCTTTTTTTTCTGGTAAAGCATATTATTATTTTGGTGCGGCATTTTTCTTATTTTTCTGGCATCTTTTTTTTTTTTTTTTTTTTTTCTTTTTGAAAAGAAAAGAAAAGAGTTTTGATAACTAGCGTGTAAATAAAATTTTATATAGATTTTCTGCGTGCTTTGAGACGGGTACCTAGGTACAGATACCTGATCTTATTCCCCCCCCCACTGCTGCTTTTGATTGCGAATAAGGGGCGGGCGATGGCAATGATGAAGATGAAGAAGACTGCAACAATATATATCATATCATATCAGTGATGGGCAATGAGGGCGATTGGTTGGTTGGCGGTAGAACTACGAACTGCATACACTATAGATTATAAGTAAGTAGGTGTACGTCATATTTAATAAACTCCCCGCACAAAAAATAAAATAAAATAAAATAGAAAATAAAATATAATATATAATCGTGAAACAAACCAGTATTCCCCGTTCAGGAAACAAAGAAAGTAGATTTATGAGCATGTTTCAAGTCATTATTTATGTTTGAATAGTGGTATTTACAATAACAAAACAGAACAAGAAGAATAACAAGAAGAGAAAGGAGGCTCAAGAAAATGAATGAATCCATAAAATCCTTACCAGGACCCCCCCTGAATTCACCCGTTTTCGCAATATATATATATGTGGGGAAATTTGTAGAGAGATAGAAAGATAGTAAATAGGCTCACTGGATCATGAAAATGAAATTGAAAAATGAAAATAAAAATAACAATAAACAAGTAAGAAAAAAAAGAAAAAAAAGGGGGATTTAAGGATGTAAGACCAGGCGACCGCCCGCATATTGAAGGGGCCGAACGATCTGAAAGCTATAATAATCCCCCTTACCTATTTTTTAATTATTATTCTTTAATTATCCCTCCTCATCAAACGACCGAATCACCGTAAACGGCGCGTTCTGCCATAACCTCGCCCCCTTTCTAGCTCCATTTCCATATTCCCCACCATCATCATCATCATCATCATCATCATCATCATCATCATTCTCCTCTTCTTCTTCCTCATCATCCTCCTCACCCCCCTTCTTCTCCTTCACCAAATATGAATCCCACTGCTCATCCCTCCACACCTCCCACCCTTCCCTCGCAAGAAACTCCGCCCGACTCCCCCTCTCCAAAAGAAACGCACCGGGCCTCCACATATCCTCCACCTCCATCTCCGGCTCCCGCGCCTCCTGCATCTCCTGCATCTCCGTCTCTGACCCCGGTAATGGCAATGGCAATGGCAATGGCAGCGATAACAGCTTCTTAATAGGCGCCGGCCACAACCCCTTCTCATTCCACATATGTTCCTCCAACCCTTCTTCCCAATCCACGCGCACCTCAAATACACGGAGGAAGGGTAGTTTTGTCCGCCGTAGCTGCTCGTCCGCTAGGGGGCGTAGGAGGTATCTCTCCGACGCGGGCGACATGCACTTGGCGCTATAGGGCCAGGGACGCTTGAGGGATATGCGCAGCTCGCAGAGGGCTGTCATGCGCGGCAGGAGGTGGTTGCATGTTTCTTCCCATGCGGTGGGGGGGCGGGGCGTGTAGACGGGGATATCCTCGGCTCGGTATCGGGTGAACGAGGTGAGTTTTTTGTTGATCTTGTAGAGTTCGGGGGGAGGGGGAGGGGGGATGGGGTCGTTGCTGGGTTGCTGGGCTGGTAGGGTGGACGATGACGGCGGCGGCGGCGGCGGCGGCTGGCGAATTCGACAGAATGAGGGTAGGTATTGGAGATGGTAGCAGGAGTCTATATAGTTGAGTTGTGGACCGCTGATTTCGAGTTTTGTGATTGCTTTCAGGTGGTGTTCTGGTATGGAGATTGAGAAGGCCAAGAGGGTGATCAGATCCATTTGGAATGTCAGATTTTTGTATAGCACTGTGATTGCTTCAGTGTAGCTGTTTTTTGGAGGTTTTTTTTTTTTTTTTGGTTGTTAGCAAAGGCAAACAAGTTTACTCAAGGAGAGATATATATATATCTCTCCTTTGTACGTCTCCAGTAGCACAGCCACTCCTGACTGGAAGGAATATTCTACGTATTTGCTCGCATTTATACATAGACACGTCGAGAGAAGGCACCAGGTGACGGGGTGGGGGGGATGATGACCACAGGGCAAAAGAAAACTGTACATGTACATACACTTGCCGACAAACAGATAACAAATCCAGCGCTCCAACAATCCCTCTCGTTGCGCCGACAGAGAATGTCACGGGGGCTGCTCGTAGCTGATGCGCCAGATTTCCAACAGACACAAGCCCACCACCTACACATGCACGATTAACGTTGGTAGACAGGCATTGATAGTCCTCGTCCCCGCCCTCGAAACAGACAAACCCGTGCTCGACACCCTCCGGACAAGCGAAACTGGCCACTTTCCCAGGCACTCTGACTACGTGGACGCGCTGGCAGGATAGGACGTGATGGTATATCGCAAGGCGGATTTCGAGTGGTAGCCGAGTAAAGAATTGCGACAGTTGTTTTTTGAAGAGGGGAGGAGAAGCAGACGCAGACGGAGAAGAAGAAGGTGACGATGAAGAGACGCGGAAGGCTTTGGTATATGGTAGTTTGGATAATAATATACCAACCCTGGCTCGAGTTTTCTTCGTCTTGCTGTTTGCATAGAGGGAGTTGCCGTTTGTGATATTGTCGCCGCCGCGCGCATGGCCGCCGGAGTGACCCTCCTCAAGCGTGGAGGGGGTTATGGAAAGTGTTTTTCTCTCTTCTGTATTTGCAGCCAGGCCCCAGATGGGCGCCATGAGCCCCTCTGCCCTCCGCTCGTCGGCGGCTTTGTCTGTCGCATATTTGACGATGAAGCAGGGGTAGAGGGGCAAGAGAAGACATGCGACGACAGAAAAAACGGTACTCTTTAGAACATTCAGGATCGTCTCGACAACCATGGCTCTTGGTTTTATTTTATTTTATTTAAAGGAGTAGTAGTTCTCTGATGGGGGTTTATGGACGTCTCCTCCAGGTTTAGAGATTAGGGTTATTTCTCCACATTTCGTGCCGAGCGGGGACAAGACATGACCAGACCTTGGTGAGGTTAGACTCATGAGAGGACGGCACAGGGCGTAGGGGCTTCGTGTTGTTGACATGGGGGTGACTTATTAGGCTTAAACGAGACACGTCCGCTAACCACCCTCGTGTTTTTCGCCTTGTAAACTGCATGATTGGTTGGTTTGACCATAGGTTAACTAACGCACGCGGGGTCTGACATATTCAGTGGGGATTGTTGGAGGTTGAAAGAAGGTGGAAGGTTTCAATAAGCCAGAATATTTCACCCAATGTTCAACATCTCATTCTTCTCAGGAGTCGACTGTTGATTTATATAGATGGGTCAAGGACAATGAATGACCTTGCGACTTTTTGGCCGCAGAATAGACGGACACAGGAAGAAGGTGTTTAGCCGGCTCATTGTTGTCATTTGAGGCATTCATTCATTCTACCTCGTTCAACAATCGAACACGAACTTCCCGCAACTCAAGCCAAGATCAAGCACCTGTAAATTCCCGTATACGGAGTAGATAGTAGTAGTTAGAAAGTGCTAAGCTATAACCCCCAGTAATGTAGGGAAAGAAATAAAGATCGCAGACAACATATCTAAATGGTATTTAAATACGAAGATATATAGTCATATCTCATTTCCTTTTACAAATTTAAGCCTTTCCATTACTAGCAATATATGCAATTGCAATTGTAAGCGTGCATGGTTATAGATATACTTAACCAAAAAGGGAGGACAGACAACTAAATTTATTTAAAGAATACTAGTATGGTTCAAGGCAGACTAATCAACCATGTATACATGCAACTTAATCAGAGTTTAAGTTATGGCAGGATACATTTTGCCTATGGTAACTGGCGAAGATATTCCATACTATACAGATGTCTATATACCTCCATTGACTAGTACTATAGATGCGGTGATGCGTATACATTTGATGTATATCACCACAGCTGATGAGACCATTCCCCCATTCCCATCCCCATTTCCGTATGTAAAAACTGTGGATATCCCGGTATCAAAACAACTCCCCACTACTGCCATTCATCGCGCATCTACGGAGTATATAAAATAATAATATTGGAGTATCACAAACGCCAAGCCGTCCCACCCCCCCCGCGCCAAGCTCCGATCCCATGCCAAGATCCCCGCCAAGGTATAAAATACCAATATTTACTCCTTGGCGGGGGGGATCCCATCTCCTCCCACCTAGGCATTATCGTGTGATGTGTCGCAAGCTCGCCAGCTCGCACCTCCGATCGATGAAACCCCTGATCGACTGTACAGTGCATTACATCCATACATCCATACATACGAATAAATGATATTCAACGGGGGGATGTAGTGGAACTCTGATCATCTGGAGTAGTTAACTAAGGCCGATCCTCTCTTCCCCCCCCCACACACTCCCCCAAGCCTTGTTTTATTGGTATTGGCAAATATTACTGTTACACCCCCCCCCCCCCCCCCCCGCCAAGGTTTTTTCTGTCTTTGTTCAGTCTCTGGCCTGCTCATGACTCTAACAAAATTCACCGCAGCATCCATGGATGCAATCTATATAATAATCATAATAATAATAGTATTTATTAATTTAATGCAATGCAATTGGCGGTGTTGGGGCTGTTTGTTTGCTGTGTTTTCTTGGCATGGTGGAAAGGGAGTAACGAGTTTGCGTAGATCCAATATCTATCTAGATATCAGCGGCGGAGCAGCGGATGGATGGAAGAGTGAGTGTGGCTGTGCCTCAAAAAAAAGAAAAAGAAAAGAATGAGAATGAGAATCTCATGCAGAACGAATTGATGTTTTAATCTCTATTCTGTGAAATGACTATATATACAAACTGCAATAGTATATTGCCATGGCTAGCATCTCCTCTCAATAAAAGAAGAAGAAAAAAGTAGAAACGTTAATTCATATCTATCTACAGAGTACCTTGCCTTTCACCCCCCCATCTCATAACCCCAAAGAACCCCCCACCCTACACTGCTATCAAACCTTCCAACTCAGCCCAAACAAGAGCCCCTTCAGGTGCTGCATCCCTTCATCAATGTCCTATCCGCCAAGCAATCGACACATCATCCCGTACCACAAAGATTAGAGTTGGGGTGGAGAAAAAAAGGACACAACGAAAATAAATAATAATAATAATAATAGCTCCGTTAGATGGAATCTCGAGTTACGCCGCCTACTACATCGGTAGCGCCGGGTCGGGGCGAGGACGAGACGCGGCAAAAGCCAAGAAACAATCTGTAAATATAGAGATATAGATATTTATATTTATATAGATTGATGCGGTTTTGTATGGTATTATCATTGTCCGCGGATGGTGTGAGAAATGAAATATAAAATAAAAACCATTGAAGTCTTCAGTTGCTTTGGTTTTTATTTTATTTTATTTTATTTTATTTTATATAGTTGGATGTTTTATTTTACATTTCAGGCACAACATGAATTGATTGCATTTTCATGTTGATATAAGACATTGATATTATAAATCCAGAGGCATTTCATGTCTTGAAGATCTGGAATCAAAACTCTGAATACCACGGTAGTAGTACATACATTAACAAGGCAAGCAATATCACAAGAACAAAAAGCGAGCGCGTTCAACTATACTTCAAGTAATGTGAAAGTTATCAATCAAGCTATGAAAATTCAACATTGCCAAGTTTGCCCAGGAACAAAACCCACACTGATTCAAAAATATCAATACAGAATGATCAATACAGAATGATGATGATGATGATGACATTGGAGAATCTTGAAAGTAGTTCCCATATGAATCCAATCCAATCCCGTTCAATTCTTTTCAAGTTAAAACTAACTAACTAACTAACTAATTAGTTAACTAACTACCATTTTAACTCCCGCCTTTCCCGCCCTTGCCCGAATCATTCTCACTCTCATTCTCACTCCGTATCATTATTATTTGTTATTTGTTATTGCTCTGGAACTTTCTCCCGTCTGATGCCGGTGGGGTGGGGCGGGGTGGGCACTGAGCACTGAGCAGAGCACTGAGCACTGGGCACTGGGCAACCCAAGAAGCCGCTTCGTATCTTCTTCTTACCTGCCAGCCAGGGCGGGCTGCGGGATTTATTTTGCAGAGTTGCAATGGATGCAAATGCAATGCAATGCAATGCAATGCCGGATCGATCAGCGCAAGGCGTGGTTTGATTTAACTACTGTACAGATACAAGTACAAGTTTTACAGAGTACATACATACATACATACGTTGACAGCCATTGCGTAGGCGGCGAGGCGGAGAGGCGGAGAGGAATTGCGTAGCGTAGGGGTACGTACGTACGGAGGTAAATATATAATAGATAGATGGCCGATATGGGTATGATTTTGATTTCTCTTGTTTGGTTTTGTGTTTTCTGTTTCCCATATTCAGCAGCGTGAGAAGCTTTATTTTATACCCTACGTAATATCCATATACGTACGCTGTATACGTATATGTATATGTATCTGATCTGGTCCGACAAAGGCAGGCTGGTGAGGCCCGTTTTGTTTCCCTCTTGCACGTCGCGCATGACGATTAAACTCCGATCTGCAAATGGCAAAAGCCATGATATGAACATATCTAGTTAATTACAAGGGGGGGGAAACAACTATTTCAAAGACTCAAAGTTATGTATTTTTATTTATTTATTTCTCAGGAACAACTCCAGGGCACGACACGGCACGGCACGACACGGGGGGGCCACACAAAACAAAAACCGCCCCCTGTAACTAGTGGGAGAGTAAATTGAAGTAAATTGAAGTAAATTATGCCTAGGTAAACTATCAAAAGCTTCTTTTGTTCGTTTCTTTGGTGGGTGGGGTGGATTGGAGTGGATTGGGGGGGGTTGACGAGTTTTTTTGCATGAGGGAGAACTCGGCATTCAGTCGGGGCTCGGGATGGCGGCCAGTTGCAATTTTATTATATCAGGACATGAACGTGAATGGCATGGCCTAGATGAGCTGGAGGGGTTGTAATTTATTGATATTGATATTGATATTGATATTGACAGTTAGAATAATACATAGACTGATATGTAGATATGTATGTATATACTACCAAAATACAGCTACCATAATGATAATGATAAACTGAAATGTCGAGGTAGAGAGATGGGCTTGGTATTTAATTATCATTATTATTTGGTTACAGGGAGGAGAACGGGCAAAAGATAATGTAACATAAGAAAAAGAAAGAGAAAAAGAAGCCGAAGAGAATAATCCGTAGCGATAAAGGCAAAAATAAAAATAAAAACAAACAGCGCACACGAAAGGGAGACAAAAAAAAAATGAAGAAATTTTATCCAGGCTAAATAAATCCCTCGTGTGTATTATATTATCCATGGATACTTACTTATATATTATTAATATATTATGCCGACCTCCCGCTGTCCTTTCTTCCACGATGGTATGGATCCATTGGTATGGATGGTATGGATGGTATTGGTAACCCGGGGTACGGCGGGCGGGATACGGGATACGGGAAACGGGAAACGGGATACCTTGGATACCTGGGAGTCGGGGGTGGGGAACGATATAAGGGTACATTGGCCAATGGAGAGAAACATATCTCGATGGCTGTAGTCCGTAAGAAGTAAGAAGGTGGTATGGTATGGTAATAGGATTCCCCCGTGGCTGCCGTGTAATAATATTATTCCGCTGTCAAATTTGCAGAACGGCCAAATGGCGGGAGGCAGAAAATTGCTCATATATTTCTGTGCCTGGTGATACACCCGCGTGACCAAAATTACGTATTTTTACCCGGTGAGCCTTTTGTTTTCCCTGTATTTTCCCCTGTATTTCTTTTTTTGCAGTTTCCTGTTTCGTTTCGTTTCGTTTCGTTTTGTTTCGTTTTGTCCAACCTCCACATCCACATCCACATCCACATCCACATCCAACCATCGCCTATACCCATATCCATATCCTATCCACATTTCTTCTTCTTCTTCTTCTTCTTCTTCTTCTTCTTCTTCTTATATCTATCCTCGCCCAATTCCTTTTTCTTCTGGTTTCTTCTTCTTCTCTCCCTCCCATCCTCTCTCTCTCTCTCTCCTCTCTTCTTGACTTCTACAGCTGGTGCTTGGCTGTGTTGCTACTCTTCTCTCCCCCCCTCTCCCCTCTCTCCTCTCCTCTCCTCTCCTCTCCTCTCTCTTCTTCCCGCTATTGCGCTGGCTTCTGAGGACCATCCCAGCGCATCAATTCTCTAGAAGAAGACCCATCTCTCTATCTCTCTCTCTCCCTCTCTTTCTCGTTGACTTCATTGTTATCCCAGAAAGAAGAAGAAGACGGAAGAGACACCTCTTCTCGTCGAGTGGGTCGACCCAACCAATTGTGTGTGCGCCTAATATACAATAATACTTACTCCACAAAGAAAGGAAGAAAGAAAGAAGACAACCAAAAATGGCAGATCCCATCTCGTCTGGCCTACATGGCCAGTCCACCCCTCCAAACCACCTGGGCGCCAGCCTCCCCTCCGGCGACTTCTCCGAGAAACCCACAGAAGCCCCCCATAGCGAGAAGAAGCAGCCAGTCCCCGAGGATGAGGAGGACGAGGACATGGACGCCCTCATCGAGGAGCTCGAGTCCCAGGACGGCCATATCGACGTGGAGGATGAGGAGACTGGTGAGCCCGGTGGTGCCCGCCCCGTGCCTGAGGAACTGCTCAACACAGACACGCGCCACGGCTTGACGGATCAGGAGGTCCTTGCGCGTCGCAAGAAGTACGGCCTCAACCAGATGAAGGAGGAGAAGGAAAACTTGATACTCAAGTTCTTGAGTTACTTCGTTGGGCCTATTCAGTTCGTCATGGAGGTGAGTTTTTATTTTATATCTTATCAAAAGCATTAAGATATATTTATTTGTTGTACTAATGATTATATAGGCCGCCGCTATTCTTGCTGCTGGTCTCCAGGACTGGGTCGATTTCGGTGTTATTTGCGCTCTTCTCTTGCTCAACGCTTGTGTTGGTTTCATCCAGGAATACCAGGCCGGTTCTATCGTCGACGAATTGAAGAAAACGCTGGCCCTCAAGGCTGTCGTGCTCCGCAATGGCCGTCTGACTGAAATCGAAGCCCCCGAGGTCGTGCCGGGTGATATCCTCCAGGTCGAGGAGGGTACCATCATCCCCGCTGACGGTCGCATTGTTACTGAAGAAGCTTTCCTGCAAGTCGATCAGTCCGCCATCACCGGCGAGTCGCTCGCCGTCGACAAGCACAAGGGTGATACCTGCTACGCTTCCTCCGCCGTCAAGCGTGGTGAGGCCTTTATGGTCATCACCGCCACTGGTGACAACACCTTCGTCGGTCGTGCTGCTGCTCTCGTCAACGCTGCCTCCGCCGGAACCGGCCATTTCACCGAAGTGCTCAACGGCATTGGTACCGTTCTGCTCATCTTGGTCATTCTCACTCTCCTCGTCGTCTGGGTGTCCTCCTTCTACCGCTCAAACGACATTGTCACCATCCTCGAGTTCACCCTGGCTATCACCATCATCGGTGTCCCCGTCGGTCTCCCAGCTGTCGTCACCACTACCATGGCCGTCGGTGCCGCCTACCTGGCCAAGAAGAAGGCCATTGTCCAGAAATTGTCCGCCATTGAGTCCCTGGCTGGTGTGGAAATCCTCTGCTCTGACAAGACCGGTACTTTAACCAAGAACAAGCTCTCTCTCGCTGATCCGTACTGTGTTGCTGGCGTTGATCCGGAAGATCTCATGTTGACTGCTTGCTTGGCTGCCTCTCGCAAGAAGAAGGGTATTGATGCCATTGACAAGGCGTTCCTGAAATCTCTCCGCTATTATCCCCGCGCCAAGTCCGTCCTCACCCAGTACAAGGTCCTCGAATTCCACCCTTTCGACCCCGTCTCTAAGAAAGTCAGCGCTATCGTCATGTCCCCCCAGGGTGAGCGCATTACCTGCGTCAAAGGCGCCCCGCTCTTCGTCCTCAAGACCGTCGAGGAAGACCACCCCATCCCCGAGGAAATCGACAACGCCTACAAGAACAAAGTCGCAGAGTTCGCTACCCGTGGTTTCCGCTCTCTCGGTGTTGCCCGCAAGCGCGGTGAGGGATCGTGGGAAATCCTCGGAATCATGCCTTGCTCTGACCCCCCGCGCCACGACACTGCCAAGACCATCAACGAGGCCAAAACTCTCGGTTTGTCCATCAAGATGTTGACTGGTGACGCCGTCGGCATTGCCCGTGAAACGTCCCGCCAGCTCGGTCTCGGAACTAACGTCTACAACGCTGAGCGCCTCGGTCTCGGTGGCGGCGGAACCATGCCGGGCTCTGAAGTGTACGATTTCGTCGAGGCCGCCGATGGTTTCGCGGAGGTCTTCCCCCAGCACAAGTACAACGTCGTCGAAATCCTGCAGCAGCGTGGTTACCTCGTCGCCATGACTGGTGACGGTGTCAACGACGCCCCCTCCCTCAAAAAGGCCGACACTGGTATCGCCGTCGAAGGTGCCTCCGACGCCGCCCGCTCCGCTGCCGACATCGTCTTCCTCGCCCCAGGTCTCTCTGCCATCATCGACGCCCTCAAGACCTCCCGCCAAATTTTCCACCGCATGTACGCCTACGTCGTCTACCGTATCGCCCTCTCCCTCCATCTGGAAATCTTCCTGGGTCTCTGGATCGCAATCCTAAACACCTCCCTGAACCTCGAACTGGTCGTCTTCATCGCCATTTTCGCCGACATCGCCACCCTCGCCATCGCCTACGATAACGCCCCCTTCTCCAAGACACCCGTGAAATGGAACCTGCCCAAACTATGGGGCATGTCCGTGCTTCTCGGCATCGTCCTCGCCATCGGCACCTGGATCACCCTCACAACCATGCTCGCAGGGACTGAAAATGGCGGCATTGTCCAAAACTTCGGCGTGCGCGACGAAGTCCTCTTCCTCCAAATCTCCCTGACGGAGAACTGGCTCATCTTCATAACCCGCGCGAACGGGCCTTTCTGGTCCTCGATCCCCTCCTGGCAACTGGCCGGCGCGATCCTGATCGTCGACATCGTCGCCACCTTCTTCACGCTATTCGGGTTTTTCTTGGGCGGTCAGCAGACGTCCATTGTCGCCGTGGTGCGGATTTGGATTTTCTCATTCGGTTGTTTCTGTGTCCTTGGTGGGATTTATTACCTGCTACAGGGCTCGGCTGGCTTTGATAATATGATGCATGGGAAGAGTCCCAAGAAGAATCAGAAGCAGAGGTCGTTGGAGGATTTCGGTAAGATTTAAAACCCCATTCCCTTTCCGAGTTTATCTTTTTTTTGTTTTTTACGTGTGTTTTTGGAGTGGGGGGGCGAAGAATTCATTGCTAACGAATCTATGTGTTTTATAGTTGTTTCACTTCAACGAGTCTCCACCCAACATGAGAAGAGCTCATAATCCCCATCCATCCAAACAAATAAACTAAATAAACAAAAATCCAAAATTGAATAAAGGGTGATTGGGGGGGGATATTTTCTTTTTCCTTTTTTTCTTTTGTTTCCTTTCTTCTTGTTCTCTCCTTTCCTTTTTCTTTCTAAACCATATATATACATAGGTGGGGGGGGGGTGTTGTGAGTCTGTGGAGGCAAATTTTGAGATTTGATCAGAGGGGTCCCAACGATAAACCAACCAAACAGGGGAAGCAAATATGATCTCAACAAAAAAAAAAAGAGAGAGTTGAAGGAAAGAATTAACTTAAAGGGGGGAAGATGAGGGAAAAAGGCAAGAAAAGAAACACTTTGGAAAACCCCGTAAATAAATAATTCTTTTGTTTCAAATTCAAATTCTTCTTCTTTCCTTTCCTTTTCAATTTTCTTTCTTTCCTTCTTCTTCTTCTTCTTCTTCTTCTGCTTCTGCTTCTGCCTCTTACTTTTGTCTTTTTTTCTGGAGGATAAATTGTACATGTACATGTTCAATTGTACATTACTAGGTATGGTACAAACTAATCAACCTTTGACCGTTTAGCTTGAATTTCCAACTTGAGAATTTTGACTTGACTTGGCTTTGCTTCTCTTCTTTTGTTGACGGCGGATTACCCAAAAAAGAAATACAACCTTATATATTAGAGGAAAACAAAAGAATTTGCTGAAATTAAATTAATTCTTTTCCTTTTTCTTCTTCTTTAGAACATCTCTTGTGTGGGAGGTTTTCTACCTTTTCATTCTTGTTGTTTTCTTTTTGTAGAACTCTGTGTATGTGTATGAGGTAGCTTAGTTATAAATGACTGAATTCATTTGATTGTATTTTTGTTTGCTTTAATTTTTCATTGCTTTTTAAGAACTTGAATATCCATGGATATTTATGTTTGTATATAAAAAGAGATTATGCTGAATAAGCAGTGACTCCTCTCCTCCTCCTCCATCTTCCAAGGTTCTCTTATGATAGATAACCTTGGAATATCCTTGGAATCATCATACATAGGTATTCTTCTTCTTTACGAAAGACATCCAAATTATCATAGATTGTCTACGGAGTACGGTGAGACAAGAAAAAAACCACTCCCCCCCAACCGCGGGACGCCGGAGATCTGGCCAGCCAAAATATAGTGGGAATGGAATGACAGCGTGTCGACGTCATGGATCCGATCGGGGGGGGGGGCAAAAAAATCCTCTATCCCGGGCTGTTATGATGATATTGGGGGGATCCGGGTCCAAGTTGGGTGATTGATGTAACCATGCAAAGCTGGGGCAGGAGAATATGGGAACATGTTATAGTTATAGCAAGGAAATTGATGGATGGCGCGGATATAGCTTCTTGCAAGTCAGTCAGTCCATATATATATATCTTGAAACAGAAAACTAACTTCCCATCTTAGGTTTATTTATAATATACTACTTACGTATATGAACTGCCCTCTGCAGCTGACCAGTTTTTACTTTTGGCTGAACCGAATTGTTCAAAACCAAGATATCACCGCCGCTTGCTTCTTGCTGCTGGTTTTTTTTCTTCTCTGACCAACTCTTTTCTATCGATCATATATTATTAGTTGTCCCGTTGCTCTTACTCGGACACCCCCCAATCAAGCCACCATGTTTCTGAAAAAGCACATTACGGAAGAAGACCCGCTGCCAGAGCGTTCACACAGGCTTGTCAACGAGCACCGCACTCCGCATCTGAAACCGTACGTCGATATGGTCATCTGTGCGTTCCAGGACAGGCGTTTCCAGCGGCGCACCTCGGTCTATCAGAAGCGGGATCTCCAAGAGAGGGTTGCGAAGAAGCTGTGGACGGGGCCGCCATCGGAGGTATTTAATGCAGTCCCCTTGCCTTCCGACTTGGCCATCATCATATTTGGGCCCAACTTGGTTAATTTCGTATTAAAATAAAAACCAGACAATCTACGCTGGCATCTCCGTGTCCTCCACCGAAGACAATGACGTTATCATCGCCCTCGCAATCCGCGACACAACCTACTTCCTCGACTTCTCCGAGCACCACTTCCCCGTTGACGAGCACGCTCATCCAACCGCAGACGTCATCACGGACTTTGTAATCCTCGAGCTGCGCAAGTACGAGCGCGAGCACCTGGAGAAATTCATTGGCATTGCCCTGCCGCGGGATCTGGCGGAGCGGTGCCCGCATTTGTGTCCGCGGCTATGGCGGGAGCTGGATATCGTGCCCCTTGTCCTGCATGGGAAGGGAATACATAGCGTTGGCTGGATTAATCGGGAGTATTGGAATACGAAGACCTTGGATGAGCAGGCCGAGTCAGTGGCGAGGAAGTGTATTACGTATGTCTTCTCTCTTTCTATAGGAATGAAAGGAAATGAGCTACCTCTTCTTCTAATGCAAAAAGCTAACAAAACGCAGCTTCTTCGGCCCCAACAAGGCACCTCTGCTACAGGTTGGGTATCGTGGGTGTGTAGAAGTCGATTGCGGCTTCCATGCCATACTGGCTACGCTGTCGGATTATGAGCTGACGGTTGGCTCTCGGACGTGGAATTCCGTGCTAAAATATGCGGATGACTTGAAGAAGCGCAAGATCAAAGTTGCGTTTTTCAGCGCCACGCCCCAGGGGGGTGGTGTTGCACTGATGAGACACGCATTGGTCAGATTTGCAGAAGCATTGGGGGTTGATTTCAAGTGGTGAGTTTTAGATCATATATTATCATATTTACGATCTCGTCATGTATCTCTAATGCCGTTTTCTTCTAGGTACGTCCCCCGTCCACGTCCGGCCGTCTTCCGCATCACAAAAACAAACCACAACATCTTCCAAGGCGTCTCCAAGCCCGACGAACGCCTCACAGAAGAAAACAAGGCCGCCCTCACGGACTGGATCGTCGGCAATGCCAAGCGCTACTGGTGCGGCAAGGGTGGGCCTCTATCTGCCCCCTCCGAGGGCGGGGCGGATATCATCGTCATCGACGACCCACAGATGCCAGGCCTAATCCCCCTGATTAAAGAAGTTACGCCGATACGGCCTGTCATCTACCGTAGCCACATTCAGGTCCGCAGCGATCTTATTGCGGACCCGACGTCACCACAGGCGGAGGCGTGGAATTATTTCTGGGATAGCATCAAGTGTGCAGATTTGTTTATCAGCCATCCCGTCTCGAGCTTTGTGCCGCATATGGTGCCGCGGGAGACGGTGGGCTATTTGCCGGCGTCGACGGATTGGTGGGTTTCAATTTTCCCACTCCTTTTCCCCCCCTTTCCCCTGTTATAGTGAGGTTGAAATTCACATATTTACGTTCCTTTCATATCATAGGCTCGATGGATTGAATAAGCCTATGGACGATTTCAACGTCGGCTATTACGGCCGTATCTTTAATGGCAAATGCCGCGAAATCGGCATGACCACCATAGACTATCCGGACGGTACAGCATTCCCCCCTTTATTTAACCTTGCATAATATAGATAGCTATGAAAAACACAAGCTAAACAATTAAACAAGATGAATACATCATCCAAATTGCCCGCTTCGATCCATCAAAGGGCATCTTCGACTTGCTCGATTCCTACGAAAAATTCCGCGTTCTCTTCGCCGAAAACCGCCCCGCAGACGAAAAGCCTCCCAAATTGCTAATCTGCGGGCACGGCTCTGTGGACGACCCGGATGGCGTGGTAATTTATGACGCCGTCATCGAACATATCGATAACAAGCTGCCACACCTCAAATCATCAATCTGCGTCATGCACATCCCGCCCTCAGACCAGATCCTCAACGCGCTCCTCTCCAAGGCGCGCGTGGCGCTGCAACTCTCGACACGCGAAGGGTTCGAAGTAAAAGTCTCCGAAGCGCTGCATAAGGGGAAACCCGTCATCGCGACGATGGCGGGCGGAATCCCACTACAAGTGCAGGACGGCAAGAACGGGTTCCTAGTTGAAGTCGGCGACACAGACGCTGTAGCGCAGCATTTGTTCAACCTGTGGACGGACGACGAGCTGTATTATCGGTTAAGTAGCTGGGCGGCGGATAGTGTTAGTGACGAGGTGAGCACGGTGGGCAATATGCTGTCATGGCTGTATTTGGCGAGCGAGATGTCGAAGGGGAAGACTGTTGCACCGAATGAGAGGTGGATTAATGATATGGCGCGTGAGGAGGCGAAGGAGCCGTATGGCTGGCGTGAGAATCGGTTGAAGAGGACGTTGGGGGATGTGAAGGGGATTGGGGTTGGGATTGGGTTTGGGTTGCATCGAGGGAAGTCGACGGATAAATAAGTAAAGGGGAGAGAAGTCGGTGGGAGTGAAAAACGAGTTGAGCTTGGTGATGTCTGGGGGTTTTTATGTTGTGTGCGTGAGTTTTTTAATTTATTAATTTAAATTCTTTTTGCAATTCATGGTTACATATTTAAATTATTATGGCTGTTTTTCCTCTTGAACGCTTCGATTGAGTCGTGCTTTTTCTTCTGCCTTTTGGAAGTGAAATATGCAGATATAGTTACAGATATAACTACTTGTCTATATATATATATTTACATGTTTGAATTATATTCTGCTATATTATTACGCACGTCGCTTCGCATTGCACCCGAAAAAGAAAATTCACAAAGAAAAACAGACAAGATGAAGGAGACGTTGTGATATTAGACTCTCTCCCTTCCCGCTTCCCGTATCTTTATTTCTCTGCTGAGTGTACAAAATATTTTAAAGCTCTCATGATCGGGCCAAATGAGACATGAAAAGTATAGATTAACGTTAATCGTATCTCTTTACCAGCCCATTTCTTTGTTTTGAGAAGAGGTCGAGGATATGTATACAGCTGGCTGGTTGGTTGGATGGCAGGTATATATCATGCAAGAGGGGGAGGGAGCCCGCCCCCGATAGCAACTCGTAAATAAAACATGGATGATAATGAACACATAAAAAATTCTCTTTCGTCAAGATAAAGCATTTTTATTCCGCACGAATCTATACGTAGATGTGATAATAGGTCATAATATTTTTTTTAAAAAATGGAAAGCTGTACTATGTCCACATCCACACCCACACCCATTATCCGTGTCTACCTCATTTATTTTCGAACTGAAAATCTTCAAAAGAAGAAGCAAAGCGAAGTTGAAGTCGAAGTTGAAGACAAAGACAAAAGACACGTGTGTATACATTGAACGTTAAAAACATCGCTAAACAGGCTAAAAAATGAAATAAAAAGAGAAATAGATATAGATATATAAGGCTAAGCAAGATTGTTAGAAACAGGAGATAGGGATAGGATTCAAAGGGTTGGTCTGGTAAAGGACATTCGCCTGAAGGAGGATAGAAAGAACCTCGTCGAGAAAAAGAGAGGATGGAAACTGCGAGGACAGCGACGGGAGAAGGGCGATGCGTGATGGGATTGTGTATTCTTCGAATGTAATTCGATTCGAAAATAAAATCGCGATAATATATAACTTGTCGAAATGAGTGTTTGGCGTTTGTTGGGACTTCCAACGCTTGCCTCGTTTGGCATCCTTTTTCAAATCCTCCACAATCCTCCGCACAGCGAAGAAAACTGTACACGGGAATAATTTCACTCATCCACCCAGGCACTATATCACATCACGTCTTCGGAAGATAGCAAACAGCCAGCTTACAGCAAAGCAATTGCCAATCCTAGAGCGCCGAGGCCTAGGGAGCCAGCGAGCTGTGTTGAGCCGGAGACACCACCTTGTGTTGTGCAGATCTGGCTGCGTGTTTGGGTGGATGGGTTGTAGCAGATGTTCGAAGGGGTGACGCAGGAAACGTAGCCGGCGCCGAAGCATTCGGTGCAGGTTGTGCCGCCGTTCGGGCAGGTCTGGAAGTCTTGGTTGGTAGGCGATCCATCCTCATCGTCATCATCATCATCATCGCCGCCGCCGCCTCCGCCGCCCTTGCCGCCCTTGGGGGCGCGGACTTCAAGGCCCTCGGCGCGACGCTCGACGGCAGTGATTGCGACCAGGTCGCCGGCGTTGTTTTGGGTGGCGGAGGCGACGAGGCCGAAGAGGAGGATGAGGAGGGTCGTGACCAGTGGCCAGCTCTTCATGGTGATGGGAGACATTGTATTAGTGTTATCTTGAAGTAGAAAGGTAAGAATGCGGAGATGGATATTTGATTTCTTGTTGGTTGCTACAATTATGAAGGGAAAGAGTGGTGGTTGAGATGGGGATGGGGATGGGAAACGGGAATTGAGGAGGGAGAGTGGGGGATTTTATGTTTCAGTTTTTTTTGTGCTCCAGCCTTCGTATCAGATTGGCCTACCCCATACACTTTTGAGATTTATTTATTTTTTTTTCCTGTTAGGCACCGAAGGGCGGAAAACGACTCCTGCACAATCTGTTGAGCGAGTGGTGGCTTAACTAACGCACACGCCTCGCGCACCCTGTCGCTGCTGGCTCGGGAAATCCGCCAGGGTAAAAAAAGAAGAATTTTCCTCTGTATTTGGAACCAAAAATTAGCCTGCTGACTGGAGATTCGCGTAGTGAGTTGTTCTTAATTTAGGTGCAGGTCCACGTTCTGCTTCCTCCATCGTGATGGGCTTCTAGTGACAGAAAGTGACACTGAGGTGGAACCGCGCCTCGTTGCCAAGCCTATGTAAGCCTTGCCATCCTCAGGGGCCTTGGCATGCCAGTCGTTTGGCTCCAGGGGTTGGGATGGGCAGGGTGCTGACTGAACAAGCGTGACAAGAAATCTTTGGGGTGGATGCTGGAGATCGACCTGGAATTACGAGATGCATTTGGCTCAAAGCATTTTCAGTTGGTTGCTTTGCGGGTCTGAGGCTCTGCCGAAATTTTGGCTTTAGTGGCTCTAAAAATGCTTGTATGAATCGATGGGCCCAGAGCCGCATGCTAAACCGATTAGTTCGTGTGAGAGAGCTTTTGCTGTGATGGAATAATCACGGCAGGAATACCCACTTGATGGGCAACGAGAATAATGCGCCCAACAAGTTGTAATCGGTCGAAAATATGCGTGTAGTACCTTCAAAGGAAAACTAGCACTGGGGACGGAAAACTGCCTTAAATCATCGTGAAAGTGCGATTTTCGCTTTCTGCTTTTCCTCGAATGTAGGTGCTAGCAAGAGCAGCTGAAGGGTGGGATATTGGGCGGCGCGGCGGGAATACGAGACTCTAAACTCATACGGGAGTCCAGAGCGGGGCGCAAGTGGACGCTAAAAATGGCGTTGTCGGCTGGTGAGCTAACAAACCAGCAAATGCCCACGGCGCTCCCATGCGAAAAGCCAACGTTTGACAGCGGTTAGCGAACATGGATGGTGTGAATTGTGATCGGCGTTGAAGAACATGAAGAGTCACTTTTTCGTATCCTATCTGATCAATCTCATATTATTCGGTTTCTGGAATAGTGGAGTGGATTAGGCAAAAAGAACGAGCAGAGCGGAGTGAGAAAAATCGTTCTCCTACACCACCTTGATGGAGAATTCGACAGTAAAGTCACCAAGGCTGTTGTTACCTTTCAGCTAGAAGTCAAGCATTTATCTTCCACTCGCTGATCTCTGGTGGGCACATAACTCGTGAAGATCACCAAGAGGCGGGGCATTGGGGCCTCGACTGAGGAGTGTCTCTTAGAAACTTCATTCTGTTGATCTCACACAAGAGCAAACGTCCCACGCATCAGAAATGTGTGGTCCAACCTGCAGACGCCACGGTGATGTCTGTTGTGTGGTTGTACAGTGCCTGACAAACAACAGTGAGGATTCCATTGTTATGTATCCAAATGTAGCGCAGAGCCGCAACTTAACCTGGGGAAGCCCAAATGGCCCAACCGGCCCTCACAACCACTCCAACTAGCTCTTCTCAATCATGTGCACATGTATGGGCGTTACTTGGCACGGATTCAGCCATCCATGGAATACAATCAATCTCAAGAGCAGTGAAAAAGTGAGCCATGCTCTACCTGGAGATTAAGCCATGTGAGAAATGGGCTGCTTCTCTCCAGGCTCAGTGCTGCGGCCTTGATCAATGTCTCTCCACCTCCACAGCGTCGAGAATATCAACTTGTTTAGAGCACGCCAGAAGGGACACTAATTCGAACCACGTCAGACAGCCTCAAAGCCACTTGCTCTGATTAAAGAGTTTCGCTGGGTGCCACATTGAAATAAACTCTGCAATAGTCCTCCGAACCGGACATGTCGCGGTGGCTATTGTGATTGAGGCCTAGGCGTAGAAGAATGTACTAACAACGTGCCCTGGGCTGGAGAATAGGTCGTCGCTCCTGAAACACCTGCTTCTAGCAGGCGGACTAGAAGAGAACGTGTTGATTAGTGCTAGATGTCAATCTCATGAGGATGGCACCAACACATGCGAAAATGATACCACCCCGGGCAAACATAACATATCAGCCTAACTGCAAATGGAGGAGGCCGCATTCCCCAGCTGTTTTAGTTGGGCCTTGCTCCGGCGTCTCGGCCGTAATTGATACATTTATCCATTCACCAAAAGGCAGACTTTTCCAAAGGCTTCCAAGGTTCCCTGATTATTCTTATGTACGCTGTCTCCGATTTGCTTCGGACAACAAGAGTAACAATGACAAATGGAGCCCCCCCAGCTGGTGTACATGAACGGAGTACTCCGTACATACAATATAAATCAAGCATTTTGAATTTACTAGCTAATCTGTTGACTTATTTCGCTCGCGCAGTCTTGAGGGCCTGGATGAACTTCACTTCACCAAATATCTCTGGCGCTTTCTTCACAACGATGGGCTCAAAGCGTTTTGCCACCAATGCTATCTTCTGGCATCGAGCTGATCCCTTCATCTGGTTTAATGCGGAAGGATATGGAGTGCCCTGATGCTTTTGCGCGGTTACTCTGACCTGGCGTGATCGAATTTCTTATTTTGCATTGCCATCTCGTGCTTTTAGCTTTCGAGTAAAGAATGGGCGGCGCATAAAAAAAATATACTGCGACCAACGGCGCGGCACCTTTTAAAAGCTCTTGCGGAGGTCTGTAAATAGCCTTTGGGCATTTTTTTTCTTTTTTTCAGACTTCATCCATCTAAAGATATCTGGAGACACGCCGCTGACTTCACCTGGCTGTAGGTAGGTAGAGAATCGTTCACGGATCAATCCATTGATGATAATTAAAGAAGTGAAAGCTTACGGGTCAAACCGGATCGCACTAATGTGAGACGAGCTAACGATGTTTGAAGCCTTCAAACCCGATTCATGGTTTAATAATAACATTGTCTGCCATCTCCTTGACGGATCCTGGAGTATGAGACAAAACCAGCAAAAATGATCCCTGACACTAAACACACGTTGGCAGATCGATCAACTGCATACGCTTTTAACGCCAAGTTCTGGTTGTTTCCATGCTGTGAGAATGGAGCTCACCTTTGTTGTGTCATTTGTAAAGCTTCTTGTGTAAATATACCCCGAACAATCGATCATGGACATGAAGGTTAGAGTATTATGACGTCACTCGAAGCAAATCACGTGAATATTGCACAATGACAGCTGACATAAGCATCAACCTCAGTTCCTTCGCCGCCGAACAATTTATATCAATTTACAACAGCTTCTACACGGGAGATCATAAAGACAATGCAAAATCTTATTGCAAATATTTGAGCAGAGCCCTCTCATTAATTATCGAGGGACGCTCTGCCCACTCTTTTTGCTATTCGCGGGACATCAACCCGCCAAAAGGAGAGAAAATCGTAAATCCCCCATAATCCCGATCAAAAAGGGGTGGCGGTGCTGCCGGTCAGGGGTAGCGGGCGGCCAGTCATCTAATCACCCGTTCAAAATTCGATCTTGTGCTGGTGGGTGAAGATAAAGTGCAGTTCAGCATGGATATAGCCCCGCGGGAGATCCCGGGGTACTACTATGGTACGTATGAATGCATCGTTGGTTTGAGCCGCAATGCAATGTGATGCGATGCAATCGATGCATTAAGATTTTACGCAAAGCAATGCAGTGTTACTTTTTTGGAGGCTTTTTCTGTATGCAGCGGGAGCTTTGTGCGCGGTGCTTTTTTGTTTCTGGCTTTTGAACAAGTGAATTGTTTCTATCCGTTGTCTGGAGCCAATTTACTCCTTCGTTAACCCCCGAATTGAAAAATATATATATGTTATCTATGATGACGTTATTGTTATGGGAATATCAAATATAACACACTGTTTATCTATTTGACTTTCTACCTTTCTTATGCCTTCGGTTGTTTCATCTTTTGGGCTTTAAACTAACTGTTTCCCTGATATATATGTGCTCCAGACGCCGAGAAGAAAAAGTATTTCAAAGTCCAAGCAAATCACACTGCACCGTCCGGATCTAAGTATACTAGGGATGACATCAAAAACAGGAAGGAAACATCTCTGGCTAGTGCCCTATAGCTTCTCATTTGTGGCTACTATAGTCCGTCATGCTGACCGTGAAATATAGAAGCGAAAGAGAATAGAAGAACACGCCCAGCGTGTATCAACGGAGACTATCAAGAGATCAAACCTCTTACATTGTCCTCTAGGAGGCAAACTGTTACAGCGGGAGTCTGGCACCCTGCCCACCTCGAGGAGTTTTGTTACTCAACAACGTGCAGCTGCATGTGCAGGGCTATATTTTAGGAATCGTTTGATCGATGTGTCTAGCTACGATACTAGATTTCCCGTGTCGAGGTTCGCCAGGGACCCTTGGAGCGGAAATCTCTTGGTTGGTGTGTACCCAGTTTTCAATGGGCGTTATTCATTTTACTGATGATACTGTGCTTTTATCCAGCTATCAATACGGCGTCGAACTTTAATCTTCTGTATGCTGTACCAATCCGTCTATTTTTTACTGGCTCTCGTTCCCTGCTGACGGGGGTGCTGTCAGGTCGTATCTCCCCAAGAAACAAAGTCGACCTTGGCAGTATAGATTGCATCAGAGACGGTGTAACCGTGTAATGGTGGGATATGACTGGGTAAGTGTGACCGCGAAAGCGCCGACAACATTTTTCTAACTAGTTTGACAGGTCACTTCGCTCTCAGTAGGCCCAACCGGCTGGCTTCTGTGAGTATATATATGTCCGGTATATTTTCAAGTAGACGATAGGCTAAGACGATATCTATAGTGTCTCATCAAGCAGTCCAACCGGTGAAAGCGTGCATGTCTCAACTTCCAGGCTCACAAACCAATTGGATGGCCGGCCCGCGTCTCAATACGTTGTCGGTAAGAATCACTCGAACCCGTTTGACTCCTCATATCTTGAAAGTATCTTGTCACGTTCTCTAGAACCGTGCTAACAATATCTCCATCTAAAGATACCGCAACTACATTTTGCTACCCCGGTTCCATGGTATGGTGTTCCGCTGCGTGCCCAAGCGCAGCGGAGAGTATATTCGCAGCTGGCAAATCGAATGACTTGCTGTTAATCACTGGGATTGAATCTTCCTGGAGCACGCGAGCTATCGAGATGTCGGTTACTGCCGATGTCATGGCTGTTGAGTGGCTGACACCTCGAGTGGTCATGTCGGGGATGGCCAACTCCCTGGTGCAATTCTACGATCTACGTAGCCGGGATACCGCGTCAAGACTACAACATCCACATGGTGTATATAAAATTCGGAAGGTAGATGAGTGGAGAGTTGTGGTGGCGGGAGCCAAGAAGAATGTATGTTTGAAATAGCGAAATTTCCTTCTATCTCCTTTAACCATTATCACTGATATACGCATCTTTTTCTATTTTAATAGCTCCACATGTACGATCTCCGCTACACCCCAAGCGGCATCACAACACGTCCCCAACCCAACAAACTCAATCACACCTCGACAAAACCTTACCTATCCTTCCCCGACTACGCAAACGACCACATATCCCACGACGAGCTAGACATAAGTCCCGAAATCGGCCTGCTCGCATGTAGTAAGTTTCTACCCTCCTTCCTTTTTTCCTCTTTCTGCTACCCCTATCCCCCCCACTAAAAAAAAAAAGGCCTCTCAACTGACCCTATTCCCAGGCTCCCCTTCCAACAGAATCCAGCTATTCTCCCTCAATACCGGTAAACTCATCATGCCAGCCCCCTTCCCCTTTCCTTACCTGCCATCCGTCCCAAAACCACCACCAGCAACGCCACCCAGCTCGACCCGCATCAAAGCACAAGCACACCAGCGCGAGGCTGTCGAGGTTTACAATCCCAATCCCAACCGCCCTGACATACCCATAACCCACTATCCTTACCCAGGCGAGATTAGCTGTCTGCGTTTTGAGAATCTAGAGGAGGTGCCAACGGCTAATGGCGGGGGGAATACGGGGAAGCCGAGTTTGCTAGTTAGTGCGGGGTGTATGGTTGAGGAGTGGCGAATGTGAAAGACCTTGATCATGATGTTGACTTGAAAGATAAATTGGGCTGGCGAAACGGTTGAATCTTTTTCTTTTTTTCTTTCTCCCATTTTTCTCGACATCAACTGGAGGTGGCGATTCGATTTACTAGTTGACTTTGCATCTAACATTTTTACGTGGGAAGGTGCTTTGTGACGTTTCCCAGGAATTAGGGATGGAACAAAAACCGAAGTACGCGGGTTTATGAGTCCGGGCTGCTTTGAAATATTCCTGTTTTCTCTCTTCGGATGCTATTATGGTAATAATTTTCGATGGCACGCATGCACGCACCAGCTGCTGTGGGAGAGGGATTTGCGTGTATAACGAGTGATTGATAGAATATAATCCTGCTAATGCCAATTTTAATGCCCATGCCACGTACTATTTATTCCATTTTATTTTATTTTCGCATTTTGTGATAATTATTGGGATGGTTGCGTTAAATTTTACCGTGCGCAAGAATTCTTAGGACTCCCACACAACACGAAAGTGGATGGAGAAAATTGGATATGGGAACGGGATGGGAATTTATACGAGATAAATGCCGCCTAAATCCCAATCAAACACCCCATAACCTGCTAGAAGAGGAAGCAAAATCTAAGCTATCAAGTTACGGTATGGGCTATATATATCATGCCACCTCTTAATTTATCCATACACCATAAAACCATAAATACATAAAGCATCTACATCCCCCTCTCCTCCGGAAACTCATCCGCAAGCTTCAACCTTGCAACAACATTCATACTAAAAAGTTCCTGAACCAACAACTTCGCCGCATAGGGGATAACCATCTTCACAACCCCCCTCGACGTCTTACACCGCTGACACCATCCCAAATACCCCATAAACCCACAGCTCTCACAGACATCCACCTCATGCCGATCGGATGAAATCATCAGCCGCTCCAACAACAACTGACTCGTACCATACGCAATCAGACAATCGCGCTCCATCTCACCGAGCCGCAGGCCACCATCCCGCGACCTCCCCTCGGTCGGCTGCCGCGTCAAGATTGCCCGAGGCCCGCGCGCACGCGAATGCATCTTATCTTGCACCATATGCTTCAGTTTCTGGTAATATATAGGTCCCATGAAGACGTAAGCGGGGAGCGGCTCCCCCGTGATGCCGGACGTGAGGTAATCCTTGCCGCCATACGAGAAGCCATGATCTACCAGGATAGCGGACATTTCCTCAACGGGGCTGCCACCGAAGGCAGTCCCATAGCCGAACTCGCCGGAGAGAACGCCCGCTTTACCCGTGATGAGCTCGAGCATTTTTCCCACGGTCATGCGTGAGGGGAAACCGTGCGGGTTCATGATGATATCCGGGACGATTCCGAGGTCGCTGAAGGGCATATCTGCGTGTTCGGCGATGATGCCGACGACGCCCTTTTGGCCGTGGCGGGAGGAGAATTTGTCGCCTACTTCCGGTATGCGGGTTTGGCGCGTTTGTACTTTGATGAGTTGATTTTCGGCCTCGGTGGCCGAGATCATTACCTTGTCGATGTAGCTGGGGTCCGGGAGTTTGTAGGTTTGCGGAGAGGGGATGTAGGCGATTGGCCTGCCGGCGTCTGAGCCGGTGATACCGGATGACAGGGCGTTTTCCGGTGTGACTTTGTTGATGTAGACTTCGCCGTGGTTTACTTTCTCCCCGACGGCGGCGAGGCCGTCGTTGTCGAGCAGGGCGTGTTTGCGGATTGGCAGGTCGTTTTCGCGGTCGGGACCTTTAAGTTTGTCCTTCGTGCCGTTGGAGTAAGATTTGAGGTTTGTGGAGTATTTGCGGAAGACCTGGCAGCGGCCGAAGCCACGGTCTACGGAGCCCTTGTTTAGGACTAAGGCGTCCTCAATATCGTAGCCGGAATAACTCATGACGGCGACGGTAGCGCTTTGGCCAGCGGGGAGCTTGTCGTATTTAACTAGCTCGATGGTTCGTGTTTTCACCATGGGTTTTTGAGGGTAGACCATGGTGTAGAGGAGGGAGTCGATGCGGAGGAATTGGTTGTTGGCAATAGCGCCGATGGCCTGTTTACCCATAGCGCATTGGTATGTATTTCTGGGGGATTGGTTATGATGTGGGTAAGGGATGAGACCGGCTACAGCGCCAAGGATGGTAAATGGTTCGATTTCCAAATGAGTCGTGCTTCCAGTGATATCCGCTTCATAGACGGAGATATACGAGTCGTTTTCTTCATTACAATCCAGATACTCCACCAGACCGTGAGCCAAGAAGTCGTCAAATTCCATTGTCCCGTTCCGGAGCATCTCGAGATGGGGGACGGTTACTTTGGATTTTCCATCTTCAACAATGATTAGCGGCCGACATATACGCCCATCGTCTGTTGCGATGTGCACGGCGCTGTGATGATGATTGATGAAGACGCTGATGAATTCCGAAACCCGCCCTGTCCGCCGTAGCCGTCGGAATGAATTTAAGAAAAACTTCGGCCGTCGCGTTAGGGCGATGGGGGATCCGTTTAGGAAGATAATGTAAGCACCCTGGCCATGTAGCTCGCGGCCTCCGACAGTCTGTACATCCTCCGCGCCAAGGGCAAATATGAGTTTCCTCACAGGTTCCTCCTCGTCGTTGGTCGTGATATGCGTCATAAGGGCCAAGTTCTTTACAAGACCACAAGCCTCGCCTTCCGGCGTATCGGACGGACAAAGCATGCCAAACTGGGACGGCTGCAGAGCTCTAGGTCCCGAGACTTTACGGGTCTTCTCAAACTGACTCGAAATCCGGGTCATCATGCCCAGCGCGGCGATATAACTCAATCGACTCAATACATGAGTAACACCCGCCCGCTCCATGCGGAACCGCTTCAGACTCCAGTTACCAGTTGAAATGGCCCGGTTCATACCCTGGGTGATGTGATTTCCGTGTATCGCGACAACTGGATATGCGTCAAACTGTTCCGTCCGCACAGGCTTCTTCAGGACCTTATCGATATTCATTTTTATATCAAACTGGAACTTTTTGAACAGATCTTCAAATAACAACGCTAGAAGCTGGCCAGCCAGTTCTAGCCGTTTGTTCCCCACATAATCCCGATCATCCACTAGACTGGGGTCATGCTTCGCCATCAAAACACGCCGAGCCATATGTGCGACATATAGCGCCTTGGGGCGGAAATTCAAGTTTTCCACGACGACATGAGAGATTATAACGGAGGAAATCGCCTCGATGGCTTCCTGGATATGGTTTCGTCGGGTAACGCCAAAGCTGTTCGGTTTCCGGTTGATCTTGATTCTGCTGCCGATATATTCCAGCGCCTGATGCTGGGTATATATGCCGAGTTTCACGGTCTCCTCGAAGTTAATGGCAAAGTCTTCCTGATACGTGCTATCGATGCCGGCGACAAGAAGCAACATTTCCTTGTCGGACTGGATGCCCATCGCCTTCAGAAGAATGACGATTGGCACGTCTTCGTTAAGAACGTTATGTCTCATGTATATCCGCTCCTTTTTCAGGATAATGTAACTCTTCGACTTCCGTTCGTTTGAAGAACTATACACCCGACTGTTAACGCAACTGTCCAAAAGGCGAAATTTAAAAGAGGAGAATATAGACCAAGTATACACACCTAGTAACCGAAGCCTGCACAATCTCCTTCTTCAAATCCGTCTCCACAATAACCCGATTCTTGCTCAGCTGCTCTTGTACCAAAATAACCTTCTCCGTCCCATTAACAATAAAATACCCACCAGGATCAAGCGGACACTCCTGCAACAGCTGCATCTCCGCCTCCGATTTATTCGACAACACACACTTGGAGCTCCGCAGCATAACCGGCATCCGACCAATGGCGGTCCCATTCCGCTTGACCCGTTGTCTGCCACGGACATATTCGAAATCGACTAGGATCGGGGCTGCGTAGGTCATATCACGCAGCCGGCATTCGTTCGGTGTGATTGTGGATGCTACGTCGAATTTGGAGTCTTGTTCTTCATCTGCCCGCCGGGGACTGCCTAGGTAGATATCGTGGAATCTTAAAGGAAAGTACGTTCAAGAAGTTTAGCAGAGGTTTCGAACATTACATATCCAAAGTAAAATAGAATAGAAAGGGAAAGAATAAGTACCTAATATAAAAATTCGGATCGACATCGCTACGAATCTCCGCGCTCGCCTGCACGATCTTCTTCAACTGAACCTCGACGAAATAATTATACGAATCGATATGCTGCTTGACTAAGCCCTTCACCTTGAGGAACGCGGGCAGTAGGTTCCATTTATCCTGGGCGGTGTTTATCGGGTCTGTGAGGGATTTGGCGTAGTAGAATGGTTTGAGGAGGGCGTCGAAGTCCTACATTTTCAGCGTTAGACAATCTACATTTACTTTTGCATAATCTGCAGCTGCTTCCACCAACTTATATGTATATATCAAGATAACATACATCACCTCCTCTCATCCCTTTCTTAGGATCCGAATGGTCATGCTTATGCGATTCCGCCGACTGAACATGGGCGGTGGCAGCGGGGGCGAGGGCGGGGCCAGGAGCGGAAGGGGTCTTGATGGCTGGAGCTGTTTGCGCCGTACGCTTCCGTTTAATGGGGCTTCCGGGCATAACTGGAAGGGGTAGAGGACCCGATTCCTGTGTGCACGACTGTGTTAGATTTATATTGGTTGGTTTTGGAGTTTCCAAGTAAGGGAGCTGTGTATATTGTATATACCTTGGAGGGGTCCGCCGGAGGAGCTGCCTTCCTTCGCGGAGGCATTACGCTCCTTCGAGCGCCCTTGGAGAGTTATACGAGCTATGAGAGGGAATAGGATATGTTCGTAGGAGAACACAGACAAGAAATAAGATCATAAATCGTGAAAAAACATGGTTGCTATTGGTATACGCATATCTCGTTCCCTCATCCATATTTATTTTTTTCTTTTGATAGTAGTCGATGGTTTTTCGGGAGAATCGGCGCCGAGGCTCCGGATGCTTATGTAATTAATTGATCAGCTCCAAGGTTGGAAGCTTCCAGCACGCTAATCCATTTATGGAGAAGTGTCACGTGTCATGTTCTTGATGACTAATCCTGGCTTTCAACGTCATTGCTCCAGACTTCATATCAAATATCAAATATTAAGCATATTCACAGAAACAAAAGAAATGGAAGGGAAACGCAGCCCACAATCCTCAAACCACTAGCCAGCAAATGCCCCGTACATACATGCCCTATGCCCCCTCTTCGCCCCTCTTCTACCCTCTGTGTTCCCTAGTTCTTTTCATCCGCTTACACCAAAATAATAGCCCCACCTCCAAATGAATCTCTTCCCCTCCTACTTTAGCTATATCCCCTGCCCCTCTCAAGAAAAGGGCAATTTTGATGCCCGACAAGCATTTCATCATCCATCAGTTTCACGCCTCAATTGGCTTGTAACAGTATTGGGCCCCGTCTCCAATCTCTTCCTTTTTTTTCCATTCTCTTGAAAATATGATATCGTGGTCCCCGCATTCTGCATACCTTCATGCCTAACATAACTATACTAGTCTAATACTAACCCAACCCCGCGAAGAAGACGAACCTGTCTTTTGCTTACATGCCATTTGCCCGAGTGGATAGAGGAGGGGTAATCGTGAGAAGTGGCCACATTCTACGGCAAAATAAAGTATAAAAAAAGGAAGAAGAAAAGAAGAAAAGAAAAGAAACACCCCGCCATAAACCCCCCACTATACATATATCCTATGATCTGTCATCTGGTACCGGCGTTCTACTTCTCTCAACAACTATTTAGTGATTTTCTTATTATCTTATTTCCTAGCTACATGTATCTACATGCATGCATACTAGCAGTAAGCCCAGACAGAATTGCAGAACCCCGCCTCCGCCTCCGCCGCCGCTGTTGCTGTTGCAATATATCTATTCTCTGGATCCTTTTTTTTCAACGCAATGCCAGGGGGGGCTTTAGATACGTGTAGCCTTGTTCTGTACGGCTACTAACAAGGTGAGGGGGGGGGGGAGGAATTGAGCTGGTTTGTTGCATATTTTCCCGTTTCTTCTCGCCGTTTGCGCATAGTACGGCGTACATACTAGAAAAAAAATTCCTTACATGCACCGCAGCTGCAGGGATTTCACAGCGTGACGATTCTGCTGCTGCTAGAAATGATGTCATAAAAAGACCCGGCTAGAATTTTCTGCAGGTATAGATGCAATATATAGTAGATACATGAATATTGTCTTCAGTCGTGTACAAATACATGTGGGTTCTGGTTGGCCAATAAGTCAGTCTCTATTTGGGTACGATAATGCTACCTATGTGTGCGGGCTTGAAACGTGGAATGGGTGGAAATATGGTTTCCTAGTTTCCCGGGATGTATTCTGGATAGGGTAGTTTATTTTGTCAAAGCGAAAAGCCAAAGAAAGGAAAAAAAGAAGAAAAAAAGTAACAGGCAAAAGCTAGCTACCTAACCAACGCAGTAGAGTAACATATAAAACTACAAAAGCAGGCCCAATTGAAACAAAAAACGACCAACCCCATCGACATGGAAAGAAATTTCAAATACACCCCATACGTTCATCTATCCATCCATCCATCCCACCTCATTCCCTCCTCCATTGGACAGGCGGGAACACCCGCAACCAAACTGGTGACCCATACGAAATGAAACGAAACGAACCATTCATCTCTCACCAATAAAAAAAGAGAATCCAACCCCCCATGTCCTATCTAGCTCACTCCATATTATGACGTGATATCAACCGTCCGACGCAAAACTAACGCGTATCGACCTAACCTTCTCAAATATATGCGCGCCAAGGTGCGAAATTGATATTGATATTGATATTGTCGCCCAAACCTCGCGCAGATCCACTTACTCCCCCGCCCACCACCGCCATCGTCATCGTCGTCGTCAGAGAAGGACATCTGGCACCTCTTCCTCCCATGCTTCTTGCTGCTCCTGCTCCTGCAGCTGCTGTTGGTCCTCCCGCTCATTGCCTCCACCAGCAAACCCAGCGATAATGCTAGGACGACGAGAACGAGAATCCATCTCGCCATCCCGGCCCAGTCCACGCTCTGTACCCGTGTCCACCTCCGTCTGATTCGAGGATGACACACTGCGTCTCTCATGCGGCAGGTGCTGGCATAGATCCAGCAGCAGACGCACCTTCGGAAGCAGAATCTCCCTCCCATAGCGCAGAATATTGCCTATCGCCCTCTGGAGGTCGTGCAGGGCATTTGTGTCGCTGAGGAGGTAGATAGATAGTAACTCCGTGTTGAATAAGCAGGTGCTGGTTGAAATCGCTGTACGGCACTGTTTCTGTTGTGAATGCGATTGCGATTGCGATTGCGCCCTCACCACCCGTGACCTACCACTGATCGTAATCCAATGCACGTTCAGCCGTGCAATTTGCTGGTCCATAGTTAGCGAGAAGCACCATGGCCGCGTGTGGTCGAACTGGTGGGTGCCGACGGTGCGGCGATGCAGCTCCAGGAGACTGTTTAGGGATATGGCAGCGGCGCTGCTGGCTTCGTCTGTTGCTGTGTGGTGGCTGCCACCAGTAGCGAGGGAGGCGAATTCGACAGCGAAGAAGGGGAAGAGGAGGTGGGCGTCTGGGCTCGCGTGGTTCCTTGCGGGATTGGGATTTGGGCTAGGGTTAGGGGTAGTTTCCGTTCCGGCCTCGCTGCCAGATGCAGATGCAGATGCAGATGTAGATACAGATGCAGATTCAATAAGTGTGGGGATTATGGCATGTTGGGTGTGTGTGAATGCACCTTGCGAGAAGCCATAGACTTTATCCGGCGTTGGGTCCGGGAGGAAGGGTGCCGTGTGGAAATCGGGAAGAAGGGGGACGGGCACAGACTGACTCCATGGTTGTTTGATTGAGTAGCTTAATGTAGGATGGAGAGGGTGACCATCATCATCATCATCATCATGGTAATCGCCATTGTCACAGCCGGGAGTCAGACGATTCCCTAGTTCTTCGAAGACTTCCTCTTCTGTAGCGTTCCAGAGCCGGCGGGGGAGCTTACTAAGTTCTTGCAGCACGGCCTCATTATGCAGCAGGGCAGAAGCAGAAGCGGTAGAAGGATCGTTTTCCTCCGTAATGATCTGCCTAGCATTCTGCATCAGGGGTTCCGGCGGCTCATTGCGGTATATGCAAATGCCGCGATAATCCAAGGGAGTCTGGTAGCAAAGACTCTCCGATGATGCAACCGAGACGCCAGAAAGACTCTGGATGGATGAGAAGCAGTGGGGGACGATACTGGCGGATTCGTTGGGGAATGACGGGATCAGGATGCCGCTGTCGAGAGAGGGCGTGAAAGGCCAGGATGAGGTGTCTACCCAATGTTCGATTGGGCTGCCCTTCCTTTGTACATGATAGTTATTTTCGTAGTGATGTTGAAGATGATCGTGATGGTGGTTGCTCGTTAGCTCTATGGTGTCTTCCGCCGGAGAGCCTATTATTTGATCTATATCATGGACAGGATGTTAGTTATAATTAATTAAAAGATTAAACCAGTTAGTTTCGATTTGATACATGGGACGTACTAACCCATAGATTATATTTGAGTTATATATGCGTTATTAACACCAAAAGGAAGACTGTATATTTTAATTCAGTGTGCAATATCAAGAATTGAAAGAGATGATTTCTTTTATATGAAAAAGCTATAAAGTCCGGCATGTAAGAGTTCATATCATCTGTCTTAATTTGAATATGATCACATCAATCACACCGATATCAGAGAGGTTTCTTGCAGCTGGCATAATGTATCCATTTGGCATGTCGTCACATTTCTGTGTGTTGTTCTCTCTGCCTCTATAGGGGTGGTAGCCAAGTTGGCTATGTATGAAACGCTGAGTATGTAGCTGGGGCGAACAGTAGTAGTTAGTTAGTTAGTTGCCCAACACATGGCACTAGGTCTTGTGGATAGGACAGTCATAATAGCAGCAACTGATATTGAAGAGAAAATAAGAGTATTGCCCTGCTCTTGAATACGCTGGTTCTAATGATGAGGAATGATAAAGGGTGCGTTGCATCATCATGTGATATCCCAACATCCACCAAAGACAGCGATGAATCTTAGACAAATATAAAAATACTACGGAAAAGAAAAGAAGTAGTATTTTTTTTTAGAATAAAGAATAACAACAAAACTCTTCTCCATTAAAGTTTATCATTCAAACTCAATTCGCATCTAAGTTAAAGTTCCCCCGGTTAACTCAAACCATTTTCAGGGGCAGAAAAAGGGGTAAATAAGAATGAATATACCAAAAAATAAATATATACAATGAAGTAACTAACTACCCGCCACTAAAATCCTCACAACCAACTTATTTATTATTCCATCATATCTCCATACAGCTCTTTAAGCCTTTCCTTCTCCCCCCTCCCCACATAATAACTACGTAGTTAAATGCAAGCTACTGCGGCTACACCGCTGGTTTCAACGCCCTGCATAGGCGATTGGCGGCAGATAAAACGCTTCCACTGGATTGAAACGTGCTAGACACGCAGAGAAAACAGCTCAGAAGGACACCCGGCTGCGGTGGATGAATTAACAAAAAGGTAAAACTTTTGCTTGTGGGAGATAAATAATGTCATTCTTGGATATTAAAGGGGGGGAGTAGGTACAGGGAGCTGGTTTGCCAGCGCTTAATAGAAAACGAGGTATGTATGGCACGACATAGCACATCCATAACTGCGATCAACCTCACTCACTCATAGCGTCTGCAGTGACTCCCAACTCGAACCTGCAAAAGAAATAACTTATCCATTTTTTTCTCTTCCGAGCCAATCATTTCTGTTAAAAAATTTATTTCGCTACGTTCCCAACGCGGCCGCAGACGGGGTGCGGTGGGTTTTAGAAGGGAAAGGGAAGGGAAGGGAAGGGAAGGGAAGGGAAGGGAAAAAAGAGAAGACGTCAGACATGCAGATAAACACAATATACCTGACTACATGTTTCCGTTACACGGCGGGTTGGGCCTGCGGACGTGAGATTGATCGTCAGGTTGGGTTTTGTTCGCTAGGGTTTTGATCGATCGAGTCAATTTAAACTAATATTATATATGAGATAGAGAGACCAAACATACTTCTAGTTAACTTAATCCCGTTGTAAAAAGCTATTGTTTGATAGTTAACATTAACTTAATAGTTACATGAACCAAAATAAGAATAAAAAATAGAAATCCAGAAATAGATGGATGGCATTGACTCAACAGAACCCGCCCCCCCGGTCAAATGGTCCGATTATCTAGTTTAACTACTTCAAGCTAGTCCAGCGATGCAAACTGCGCTTCCCTCCTCCGTTCCGCTGCATATGTGAATCCAGCCTGCATGATGCGGAGACCCAAGACCCAAGAGGCCAAGAGATGAGCCCGCTTTCCGAGTGGCCTACGGAGGTACAGTACAGTACATGTACATGTACATGTACATTACACGCACAAAAAAACACTTGGAGCCAACTTCGTGGCAAGCTCATGTTTGAGGACGTGTTCTTGAGTAGCTGGGTAGGTAGGTAGGTAGATACCTAGGTAGGCAGTTGTACATGTACATGTACATGTACAGTACATACATACCTATAATCTTTGCTACCGGCTGTTAAATAAATAACCGCTGGTTGGATAATTTCGATGCCTTCTATCACAAATGGAACTGTTGAGACCCATGACAAGGTCATTCCCAGTCTTTAGCCAAGTCCCTCAAAGTATCCAGATTTGTAGTACAGAGTATCTGCGGGGGAAATAAATTGGGGAGTGGCTGGTCGCGTGGGGGATAAGTTAACCCAAATGAGTGTAAGCGATGGCTCGCCGCTCCGTAAGCGCGGGGAAAAGAAAAGAAAAGAAAAGGCCGGTAACAAAACAAATCTTGCCAATTTCGACAGAAACCACAGATGTAATCCGTTATCTCTGTAGTAAAAGTGTCGTGGCGGCGGATAGGCGAACAATGCCATTGGATTGATGTTGGATTAGTCTGTGAGGATCACACGAGGGAAAACCCAATCGAGCAAAGGGGCCGAGGGGAGAACAGCCGGCGGCGACAAGTTAGCTATATATGCATGTCTCTTTGGATGTTCAACCCTTGATCATTGTGTGATGGTGAAGAAACTACTCCATACTCTATCCTGTATACTTCATACTCCATACCTAATATAAATGAATAGCCGGATAAATATGGGGAATTGGATGGAGGAACGGATCCGTAATTGTATCATGTGTGCCGGCCGGATGTCGTTTTATGCCAAATAGAGGCTTTAGCTAACTAGCCCAGAGTATTTAGTTACCTAGTTAGTGCATGAGGGGTGATGGACAATCGATCATCACCGGCAGCGAGCCTGCTTGGCTGAGAGAAACAACAATAAATGATGCTCCTACTACGGTGGTTGGATATGTAGCTCATTGAATCCAAGTATATACCTACGCGTAGTAATATAATAAGAACAAGAAAGAGAAACGAAACGGGAAAAAAAAAAAGAGAAGACCCATCCCTTCTTCCCTCCAAAAACAACCATTTCCCCATATTTTCAAAAAACCAGTTTGAGGAGACAATTAATAAATTAATAATAGCCCTGTCTAAATTCTAAACCTACCCTTTCTTACCCTTACTTATCCAGCGGGGGGGGATGTACAATGTACTGTACATGTACATACATACATTACAGAGTACATCCTGCCGTTAGCCTATAATCTCCCGAACCTAACCCCAGGGCGATTGGCCTGCAGGTCCATCAGGCTCAAATCCCAATCCCAACCCCCCCCATCAACCACTCAAATACGGAGTACTCACCTCATAATTGGCCATTAATTTTGATCAAGCCATGTAGGTTAAAGTTGTTTCTACCCCGGCCAATGTGCCAGCCTGCCAGCGAGCCTGCAGCACCCAAAAAAAGAATAATAAAATAAAATAAAATAAAATAAAGAATAAAAGCACGAGGGAGAAATGGAAGATGGCGGATGGAAGACGGAAGACGGAAAATGGGCCCTCCCTCCCTCCCTCCCTCCTCCTCCATCCCTCAGCAAAACCCACCCGCCCACGCTCCCCGCCGCGCAAGGGAGTGGCTTGCAGCTTTCAAAAGAAAAAAGGAAGCATAGAGGGAGAGAAAAAAAAGGAAAACCAATGATAATCAACACCGGGCTGCATAACTAGCTGATTGGGCGTGTGTGCGTTCCCCCCCCCGAAACTAGCCCCGTGGCCCGTGGGGTAGTTAGAACTTAGAAGAGAAAGCCGGCCAGGAACTGGATTGTGCCATTGTGCCATTGTGCATAGGTGATTGGGGGGTGGCGGATGGGGAATGGGGAATGGAGCTACTCAGAAGCTTCCACGTCGGGCAGGGCTGTTATCGTGTATGTATGTATGTATGTATATATGTGGCCCAGTGCTGCAATTATAGGCCACACATGTATATGTACATTGTATATGTACAGTACATATACGTATATGGACAAGGATAACTAATATCGAGTGTGAAGAAAATAATGGAATTGTCCGTCTGATGGTAGTGGTTAGAAATGGCAGGTTAATAAAAATAAGTCTTTGGAGGGGACTGACTGACTGACTGATATCAAAACACATTGAAATTAGAAATAAGAACTGAAATCAAGCAGCAGAAGGTCAGCTGGTAAACTATACACATCGCAAGGCGGTAACTAATAATGTAGCAGGGAGCTTTCAACGACGGGGAAACAAGCGGTGACTGACCCCTCTCAGTCTCAGCCCTCAGGTGGATGCAGGCAAGTTTAAGCTACGGGTACTTTTTTGCTGCCCAACAGACAACGAAACAATCACTTTTTTTGGTTCCGTCAACGCCCAATTCCAATTCCAATTCCAGATCCCAAGCCCCCAAGCCCCAAGCCCAAGCATAAAGACAAAGACAAAGACAAAAGACAAAGACAACCAGGACGGCAATGTCTACATCCCAGCGAAAGAAAAGCAAGCAGGAATAAAATGTCAAAGATGTACAGTACAGTACAGTACATACCATACAAGGCAAGGGAAAGAGGATAGTAAGAGAGTAAGGCTAAAGAACAAGGGAAATAAAATATATATACTTATCCATTCATAGATAGCTTCAACAGCTAGTTCCATTTCAGCGGGGGTTTTTTCCCTGCAGCAACAGCACAGGGCAAGGGTTAGGATTTAGAATTAAATTACTACTGCTCACTGCTCACTGCTCACTGCTCACTACTCACGGCCCTTCAATAATATCTGATGCTCCAGCCTCCAGGTTGTTGTACAGAACTAACCACTCCCCCCGCCCGCCCCCCCGCCTTATTCCACCAGCCCATCGGTGCACTGTTGAACATGCAGATAATATATAGCAGCAAGCAGCAAGCAGCAAGCAATCGTGGTTAATTATATACCTAAATTGCCGTTCCAACCACGCCTGGCCCAATCCAATGAGTAGTGCGGTAGTTTACTTGTAAAACGGAACCTAGGATCCGCTGTCGTAGGCGCATCTGAGGGTTTCCCCCGGTAGCTGGCTTTCTTTCTTTCTTTCTTTCTTTCTTTCTTTCTTTCTTTCTTTTTCTCTTTTCATCTTGATCTTTCCCCTTCTCCTTCTTCTTCTTCTCTCCGCTCTCCCGTCTCTTGGTTAGTTGCCGATTGATTCCCCAGAAACCTTTGTTTGTTTGGGGGTTAAATATAGCTTGGTTGAGGCGCTTCGAGAAGGGGAAAGGAGGCAAAAATTTGGAATCAAATACCTTCTACTCCCTCCACCCCCTCCACCCATTTCAATCTGTACAACAATTCTCTCGTTTCCTGTTTCTTCTCCCTATCTTCTTCCATTTTATTATTTAAATTTATTTTTTAACATTCTGTCTTCTCTCGATCATCTTGGCTCCCGAAATTCGAAATTCGAAATTCGAAAAAATATCCCTATATTATACGGATGATCCCGTTGTTTCTTCCCCAGCCATTCTTCTTCCCAAAAGTTCTGTGAACTCATTTCGGAGAAGAAGAGGGAAGGAGAAAAAGAAGAAGCAGAAGCAAAAAGACTCCATCTGTGTGAGACCTCGTTCGACAGCCCAGTCGAACGATCGATCCCGAACTGATCCCACCCATCGATCGAGCTGTACCAACAATAAAAACAATCCCCCATACTGTGTAGAACGGCGAACCAAAAAAAGGGAGACAAAAGGGCAATCAATCGCAGAGACAAGACAAGACAAGGCAAGGCAGAAACGGAAAGGGAAAGGGAATGCGACGAACGACGTAGGATATCATTATTCCACGAGACAAGGAAAAGAAAAAGAAAGTTGTGTATGTATGTATGTATCTATGTATGTATGTATTTTTGTTTTGATGACTTGACGAGGACATGCCAATGCAGCCTTGCATCTAGATCTGACCCTAATAAATAGCTTGGGAGACTTGACTTGACTCGAGACGACTCGACTCGACTGCAGAGCGCAGACAGACTGCATCCTGCACCAGCATAACTAAACTGCCTCGTGCCTTGCCGATATATTCATTCTATAGCTTGGACAAACCCGTGTGAGTGAGTTTTAATATTTATTCTCCTTCAACAGCTGGTTTTCATTCTTTCCTTTCTTTTCTTTTCCTAGATAGAATAATAATTCAGTCCATGGCGTGATATGTGTGTGTATGTGAC
>PDND01000237.1:0-40840 GCA_002572855.1 [Emmonsia] crescens
CTCTCTCTCTCCCCCTTCAATTTCGTCTTCGTCTTCTCTCCACATCTGCTGCATCTCTTGATAAAGAGCTGCTCCAAAAAACACCCTCCCTTCAATCCGCCATGGCGAGCGTTGTCAATGGGACGTTTACCTCGCCAGTGGCAGATGCTGCGCTCGCTTCCTCCTCCTCCCTCACCCAGGATCCCGCCGGTTTGTTGATGTCCATCTACAATGGCATGACTATCTGGTCGACCCTGTTCACCATCATCCTCCTCCTCATCACCTACGATCAAGGTATGATATTATTACTGCTATTATCCATTTCCCAAAAAAAAAATAATGAAAAAATATAGTAACTGGCACTAACACCGTTCACAGTAAATTATATCTGGCTCAAGGGATCCATTGAAGGCCCCAGGTTCAAAATCCCCTTCATGGGCCCCTTCCTCGAATCTGTAAATCCACAGTTCCTCAAGTACCAGGCGAAATGGGCTAGTGGTGACTTGAGCTGTGTCTCCGTTTTCCACAAGTATGGTCTCCTCCCCCCCCCCCCCCCCCCCCCCCCCCCCCTCTCACTCCCGTTTCTCTTCTTTACGAAATCGAAATAAATTCTGAATTATAATGCTGACGGTGACCGTGTTTTAGATTCGTCGTCATTGCTTCAACCCGCGATATGTCCCGCAAGGTTTTCAATTCGCCAGCATATGTGAAACCTTGCGTTGTTGATGTCGCACACAAACTTCTAGGCAAGGACAACTGGGTGTTTTTGGATGGCAAGGAACACGTAGAATACCGCAAGGGTTTGAACGGCCTCTTCACCAGAGCAGCCCTGACCAACTACATGCCCCAGCTGGAGGATGTCTATGATAGATTCTATAATATGTTCGTCGAAAGATCCGCGGAGCTCAAGATGGAGCCTGAGCCATGGATGCCACATTTCCGTGAATTGATGACCGCCTTGTCCTGCCGCACTTTTGTAGGCCACTACATGTCCGACGAGGCCATCAAGAACATCGCGGATGACTACTACCTAATCACTGCTGCGCTCGAATTGGTCAACTTCCCCATCATCATCCCATTCACCAAGACGTGGTACGGAAAGAAGTCGTCAGATATGGTCCTGAAAGAGTTCAAAAAGTGCGCGGCCAAGAGTAAGGTTCGCATGGCCAAGGGCGAAAAGGTAACCTGCATCATGGACGCATGGGTCAAGAATATGTTGGACTCGGCCGCATACCGCGAAAAGATCGCCAAGGGCATTCCCGTGGAAGATTCGGAAAAACCAGCCCACATCCTCCGCGACTTTACCGATTACGAAATCTCCCAGACCATCTTCACCTTCCTGTTTGCTTCTCAGGACGCCACCAGCAGCGCGTCCACCTGGCTGTTCCAACTCATGGCCGACCGGCCCGAAATCCTCGATAAAGTCCGCGAGGAGAACCTGAGAATCAGAGGCGGCGATCGCAACGCCCCCATCAGCATGGAGCTGCTGGACCAGATGACTTACACCCGCGCGGTGGTCAGAGAGACCCTCCGCTACCGCCCTCCAGTAATCATGGTGCCCTACCTGGTCAAGAAGGACTTCCCCGTCACGCCCACATACACACTACCCAAGGGCTCCATGATCGTTCCCTCCGTCTGGCCCGCCACCCATGACCCAGAAGCCTACCCGGACCCAGACACTTTCATCCCGGACCGATGGCTCAACGGCGAAGCGGATAAGGCCGCGAAGAACTTCCTCGTCTTCGGCACGGGCCCACATTACTGTCTGGGTCAGACCTATGCGCAACTTAATCTGATGGCTATGATTGGTAAGGCTAGTATGCTTCTCGACTGGGAACATCATGCCACGCCTGTGTCGGAGGATATTCGGGTGTTTGCTACGATTTTCCCTCAGGTAAGTTAGATATATATATTCCAAGATCGAGGATAGGACACACAAGGATTCAACTAACATTTTAATTAAAAAACAAACAGGATGATTGCCCCCTTGTTTTCCGTCGCAGACCTGAATGAGTTCTTTCTTCTTTTTTCCTCTTTTTATTAATTCAAAGCTCTCTCAACTCTGAACTCTGAACTCTGAACTCTGAACTCTGAACTCTGAACCCTTTCACGCATCCACATCCACCTCTCTCCGCCTCCCCCTTCCCCACTCGTTCCCGTCCAAATATGCAAGCCACTAAACCCCAAAGCTTCCAATCCACCAATAAAACCAGGACCAACCATTTTCTTTTCTTTTTTTAATACATTTTAAGTTCGACGAATGATGAGATGAGATGAGATGAAAAATCCAAAATCAAATCAAATCAAACAGCCAACGACAACAATATGCAAAAAAAAAAGGAACATACACATACCCTATGGTATACCTTTTTAATAATATAAATGAAAGAAAAAAGGAGTTGGGGGGGAGAAGAGGGAGAAGAGGGAGAAGAGGGAGGAGAGGGGTGAGGAGGGGGAGAAGAGGGAAGAAGAGAAACACAACCCCCCACCCCACCCCTCCCTATATTAATTTTTAATCACAGATTCAATTCAATGCAAATTTTTTTTTTTTTTTTTAATTCATCGAAAGCATAGAAAGCAAAGCAAGGCACACATACATACATACATACATACATACATACGTACGTACCTAGGTACCTTGCCCTTGCGTTCCCCCCCTCACCCCACCCTCCAGGGACCCATTTTTCGAAGAAGCCTTTGTGCCTTCTTTCTTCTTTCTTCTTCCTTTCGTGTCTTGTCTTGTCTTGTCTTGTCTTGTCTTATCTTGTCTTGTTTCCAATGGGTGAAGATGGGATTCCTCAGCCTTAGATTGGGGGGAGGGAGGAGGGAGGGAGGGAGTTGATCGAGTGATGAATGGTCTTTTTTTCTTCTTTTTCTTTCTCTTTTTTCTTCCTTTTTTCCATTCTTTGCCCATGCATGCATAATTACGTTCCGTCGCATCGCATCACATCGGATCGCTGCGCGTGTCTGATCCATCTGTATCAAACATTGCATCGCATTGCATCATCTTATGTCATTCGCATTGCATTGCATCGCACACTTCCGTCGCATCGCGTATCGCGTATCGCGCATCGCGCATTTCATGGCCCTCCTTCTCCCCTCTCCCTCCCTCCTAATTTCTTTTTCTTCTACTATGCCCTGTTGTTTCTGTCTATAATATAGGAATAGAAGACAGCAGTATGGGGGAAGCTTTTTTGTGTTTTGGCGACAACGACGACGACGACGACGACGACGAATTACGGTGACATAAATGTAGTTAGGGATGGGGAAGTAAAAACGAAACGAAACAATAGTGAGTAGTGAAAGGAAATATGTTATGTATGTAAAAGAAAGACACAGCCCCTTTATACCCGCCCTCCCTCCCAACCACCACTTTCGGGGCTCTTTTGGGGTGTTATTTCACCCCCCTTTGGATATTTTGGATATTTTGGATTTCGGTTTCCGGTGTTCGTTTTTTTTTCTAATTTATTTCTGGGTTGGGGTGTTAATGAGGGGTGCTGTACGGATTTACATGTTGCATTGAGGGTAACAGACCGTAAGGAAATAGAGCTTGAGTTTATATAGATAGATAGATATATATTTCGCAAGATCTGTTGTAATATCTTATATCATTTTTAATTTTTTTATTTTATCTGATGTTGGATCTATCAAATGACTGCCCGCTGACATCATCCCGCAGCCCCGGGCCCTGGGGACCCTTGGGAACTTTTTTTTTTTTTTTTTTCGCCGAAAAGAAAAAAGTAAGAAGAAAATATATATTGATACAACCGCGAACACCTAACACCTTACCCCGCCCCGCCCCCCTATCTACATATAATACCTATCTACAGTTACGACCAGCCGGAATATTCCAATCGCTAACATACATATACATATACATATACATATACATACAGACAACAACAGCAACAACAACAACAACAATGTCCGCCGCCCGCTCCCTATCCACCCTCACCTCCTCCTCCTCTACTCCCCGGCTAACCTGTCAATTACTACGGACGGGTACGGGCGCTCGGGCTTCTTCACGGCTATTAGTAGCTGGCGTTGGTCGACGACAGGCGCAATTGCAGTCGCAGTCGCAGTTACAGCGAGGTCTAGCCGCCGGGGTCAGGAGCTGTGATAATAGCCATCCCTATACATCTGCGAGATGGTTTTCGACCGGTGGGATCTGGAGACAGAATGCGGCTGCGGATGCAGGACAGACGAAAGCGAAAGGCGGGGATGAGTTTAAGAAGTATGGGTTTGAGGAGGTGTGTAATGTCCCCTTGCTCTATCATGTCTCATTTCCCCTTCTCATTTCTTCCTATTTTGATCCAGCTGGCGCTGGCGCTGGCGCTGGCAATAAAATAAAATAAAATAAAAATAACCCAAACTCAAACCCAACCTCCAACTAACAATTATATAATGTATTTTTAACATTTCAAAAAAAAACAGATAACCGCCTCGCTCCCCACAACCTCCTCCTCCTCCTCCTCCTCCTCCTCCACCTCCTCCACCTCCCCACACCCCTCCCCAATCCTAATCGACGTCCGCGAACCCTCCGAACTCCTCTCAACCGGCATAATCCCCACAGCCCAAAACATCCCCATGCGCACACACCCAGACGCCCTCTTTCTGGCCCCGGACGAATTCCTCACGCGCTTTGGCTTTGCGAAGCCGGACGCGGATACACCCCCATCATCATCATCATCAGAGGCAAAGCCCGATATCGTGTTCTACTGCAAGGCGGGCGTGCGCGCGCGCGCGATGGCGCTGTTGGCGGTGCAGGCTGGGTATGATAAGGGGAGGTTGGGGGTTTATGATGGAAGTTGGTTGGATTGGGAGAAGAGGGGGGGTCCGGTGGAGAGGTGGGAGGGGGCGGGGGCGGGGGAGGAGTGAGTGAGTGAGTGAGTGAGTGGTATGGGGTATTGAATTCACGCATGGCTGTGTTATTTTAGTTTAGAGATGTCTGCTCGGTTTAAAATTTGGATTATGCCGGGGGGGGGGGCGGGTGAAGGGTGGGGAGAAGATTCTTGTTTTGAATGGATGGATGGATGTTATAAAAGGAGGGAGATAAGTTTGGATATCGTGAGCTGGGAGTAAGTAAGGACTTGTATATATTGTACTACGGAGTACTATGCAGGTATGATACAAGATGCTATATCAATTTACCTGTCTCAGATAGAATACAAGTTAGAATAAATTTACTACTACTCCTTTACATCACTATAAACCTATTACGCAAGCCTGGTTTTTTTGTTGAACAAGAAAAATCATTGTTGATTTGGAGAAAAGGGGTTTATCTATGGAAACAATCCTGATGAAGTTAAACTAAATAATGTAGCTTTTTATTTTATTTTAAATCTTTCAATCCTTTTTCTTCTTTTATTTTTTTTGCATTGTAGAAAAGAAGAGTACAGCCAGTGTGACGTGAAAAAAAATACAAAACAAAAAAACTTCAAAGTAGAAAGAACTGACATGACTGGGAAGAGAGTAGGTAGCGTGGAGCAAAAGAAAAATTGAAAATTGAAAATTCGAAAATTTTAAGAAGAATTAAAGGACCAACATGACAGGCGTTTTTTCGTTTCTCTTCATAACAATAAATCAAAGTGATTTAAATAGAAAAAGAAAATAAGAGCAAAGATTCAGACCAGGCTAAAGAAAACAATCCTCTTTTTTTTATTATAAAAAAAAAGACACGACAAAAGAATGAAAATAATAAGTTATATAAATATATATAAAATCAAGGGATATCGAACAACGGCTTCAGCTTCTTGATAAGCACCCACTCATCCATTGAGACATCGGCTCGATAGAACTCCTTCAGTGTATCAATGCTAGGCCGCGAGATGAGTGAGTATAGTGTGTCTGTCTCCTCGAGCTGGCGGCCGTAGAGCGGCTGGTTGGGGCCTTCAATCTTCACGGCTACAGATGGTTGGCCCTTTTTGCACAGCGGGATCTGCTTGTGTTCACGCTCGATGGATTGGCTGTGTCAAAAGTATATATATATTAGTTTAGTTCTGAGGCTGAAAATGGGGGTTTTTCTTTTTTGGGGGGGGACGGGATATGACTTACACTCTGCCTAGATTAATAATCTCCTTCACGCCGGTGACTGGGTTAGTCTTGACAGCAGCGATGGGTGTGAGCAGGCGTAACGAGCCCTCGATGACATCCACACCGATGACGATTGGATCCTTCTTATTAAACACGGCAACTGTATTGAGCACGCAAGGGAACACGGCGAGCAGTTTGCTCTCCTCCTTCTTCTGCTCGGTGATCTGCTCCATGTGTTTCGTGAAATCGTCGAAGAGGTGGTAGATGATGTCCGCAGTGAAGATCTTGATACCGACCTCGTCGGCGTACGCTTGCGCTTCCTTGTCAACTTTAACGTCGAAACAAAGCATGACGGCGAACTGTTTGGCTTTCTCCAACATGGTGCCTGCACGCATGACATCGCGTTTGTAGACGGGGCCGATGGAGATGTTGGCAACGGGGATCTTAGAGACGCGGAGGAACTCGAGTAGCGCTTCGAGGGAGCCGAGGGTGGAGGCCTGCACGCTGACACCGCGGTTGTCCTTGGAAACCTTGCTGAGAAGACTTTCCAGATCGGACATGACTTCATCTTCGAGGTCTTCCTCGTCATCATCGGGTCCAACGACAAGTAGTCGAGAACCAGCAATAGCGTGTTCGAGATCGTTGGCAGCAATTTTAACACCCAACGCTGCCCTGACTTCCTTGTTATGTACGTATTGCGATTTGAGGCGCAGTTCCTTAAGTGGTGCCGGTGTTAATAGTGCGCGGATGTTCGTCGCTATGGCTCCATTTAGACCGCACATAACAATCCGATCACCCTCACGCAACACACCGTTCGACAGAACAACGTCAATGGTTGTACCAAGACCTTCAATTACTTTAACTTCGAGAACAGTACACTCGACCTCGGTGAGGTACATGAGTTGCTTGGTCATGCGCTCCTGTGTGAGAGCAACAAGTAACATAAGCATGTCTGGCACACCTTCACCAGTATGCGCAGAGGTAGGAACAATAGACACATTTCGAGCCATGGACTTATTCTCCCAGTACAATTCAGAGTTGAACCCTTGTTCCGCGAACGCGAGCTTGGTCTTCTCGACTCGGTCTCTGAACTCGTTCTGGACACCCTTATTCTGCAAAGCCAAACTATCTTGGAAGCCGTTGTTATCAATCTTCTTCCAGCCATAGAGACGATCGATCTTGTTCAGCGCAACAATGAAAGGGGTTTTTCGGTCACGAAGGAGCTTCATGGACTCGAGAGTCTGCGGTTCCAAGCCGTGCATAATATCAACCACGAGAATGGCGATGTTACAGAGCGAGGAGCCTCTTGACCGCAGATTGGAGAACGACTCGTGACCGGGTGTATCAATAACAAGGAGACCAGGGACTTTGAATTCAAAAGCGCCATCTTTGTTGACAACGGCTGTCTTTTGCTTTAGAGCGTCCGTGGGGAAGTATGTAGCACCAATCTGCTGCGTGATACCACCAGCTTCTCCCTCTTGTACATTTGTTTGTCTGACTTTATCCAAAAGTTTCGTTTTACCAGTATCGACGTGACCAAGAATACAGCAAATAGGAGAACGGAGATTATCCGCCGATCGTGCCGCAAGGGCATCTTCATGCTGCTTCCTTCGCCTTTCCGCTGCCTCTGCTTTCCTCTGTGCGATAGCTCGCTGAGTTGCAGTAGCCTCTTCGTCTTCTTCCTCGGACGATTCCTCTTCAGACTCTTCGGGAGATGTTTCGCCCTTGGCGGCGCCATTGGCTCCTGGCTTCTTTCCTTGGTCCGCCTGGTCCGCTTTCCCTTCCTCTTCTTCATCCGATGAGATATCCCAGCTATCTTTAACATCGTCATCTTCCGCCTCCTTCGCAGCGGCCTTTGCAGCAGCCTTCGCAGCCGCTTTCTCTTCTGCACGCTTACGATCCTCTTCGGCTTTCTTAGCCCTTGCAGCTTCGAGCTCTAGCCGTTGAGCCTCAGCTCTAGCGGCGGCGGCCTCGAGGTCTTCCTCCGGTTTCTTCACAACGCGTTTCTTTTTATTTTCATATACGGGCTTCTTCTTTTCCACAGGCTCTTCCAATCCCGGGACGACCGCACCGGCCGCAAGCATCTGCTGCTTCCGGAGCTCATTGCGTTGTTGTGCCTCCTTCTGAGACTTGGTAAGCAATTTACCCTCTTTTCTCAGCTGCTCTTTCTTCTCCCGCTCCTTTTCCTTTCTCCTTTGACGAATTTCCTCCTTTTTCCGGTCCTCTTCTTCCAGCTGCCTCTCTCGTTCTTCAGCTGCGGCCCTCTCCTCGGCCTCCAGACGGGCAATTTCTTCTTGTTGTTTCCGTAGAGCCTCTTGTTGTCTCTGGATCGCAGCGAGATGGGCGGGGAGCTTCTTCTTCTTCGCACCGGTGTCGGCAGCGGGAGCAGCGGCTGGAGCTTCAGGTTTTACTTCAGCAACTGGCTTAGCGGGCTCAGCCTTTGGCGCGGGGGCATCAGCGGGGGTAGTGGTCTTTTTCTTCGCAGCCTAAATTTTACACCAACAAAAAAAATCATCCCAGTTAGCTACCATCATCATTATCCCAAAACATAGAAATTTGAAGAATGAAAGGAAAAATAAGGGGCGAAAAAAACCCACCTGCTCCTTCTTCCTCTGCTTCTCCCTCTCCTTCTTCTCCTTCTCCTTCTCCTTCTTAGACTTCACCCTCCCTCCCTCCTCTTCCGCGGCCTCCTTAGCCTTCTCTTTCATCGCCGCGGCCTTTTCCTTCGCCCTCTGCCGCGTAGCAGCATTCCCCGAAAAGACATCATCCTCATCCCCCTCAAAGCTAGCTTCCTGCGGCTGCTTGCTCTCATCATCAACAACAGCAGCAGCAGCATCAGTTATTGGATCTTCACCTTCGACGAAGTCATTATCAGCTCCCTTGCCCCTCTTGGCTTTCTTGCTCCGGTTCTTCTTGAGCGCTGCTAGAAGGCCGCCGGACATTCCATCTTCTTCGTTTTTATTATCATTCGCATCATTGTCGTTTTCATCGGCGGCAGCATCTGGAGTGGTGGCGGCTGGGATGGTTTCTCCAAGCTCAGCCTCCCAGTCGTCCTGCTGCTTCTTGCTGCCCTTCTTCTTGGGTGCCATTTTCGAGAATTTGGTTTGTTATTGAGATGCTTTTTGGCCCCCGTTTCCTTGACGATTGTTGTCGATGTTGCACAGTATATCTGTCTGTGGGGGTGGTGAGTGAGTGTGTGTGTGTGTGTCTGTGTGTGTGTGTGTGTGCGTTCGTGAGCCTCCGTAGCGAGGTTAGGGCAGGTATGTAGCCAAAGTATTTTACGTCGCGCGTAGCCTGTCTCTTAGCGAGAGTGGTGATAGCGGTGGTAGCGGTGGAGGTGTGCTGGTGAAATTCGACGTGAGGTTCCTCGAAGGCAAATGGGGTGACATCAGCAAGAAAGATCAGTTTCTGCTGGATTAAAATTGTGGGTGGGTTGGGGAAATAATGAAGCAGAGGTAAAAACAGAGACCAGCGGCAATCGAAGGCTAAGTCGACTTTGCCTTTCCGCTGACTGATTTTTTATTTATCGTTATTGTTGGAGATGGGCTGAGACCAGTCTGGAGGAGATGGATAAAATAAAATAAAATAAAATATATGGGGTTTGTTGAGGTTGAAGAAAATTGGTGGAAGGTTTGTTTTTTGTTCCTGCTTCGGGTGGGCCCAAGCGAGTCCGGTAAATACCTAGCTGGAGAACGAGAACGAGAGCAAAGAAAATAAAAAGAAAAGAATTAACTAAATACTTATATTTTGCTGCTATATTTTCTCAATTTTTGGTTTGTAATTTATAAATATAGTTAGTTATAATAATCCCTAGAATAATATACCTTTTCTCATCATATCTCAAGTCGAAATATATCATCTCAATCAATGAATAAACTCTTATAAGATAAGGGGCTTAAGAGGAAAGTAACATGATTGAACTTCTCCATCTCACATCCCTCAAATGTCAAATACTGAGTGAGAACGTAAAAAGTCAAGGATTGCCCACTCATCTCCACAGTGAATATCGTCGATCGCAGTCAAAACATGTAGTTATAAACAAAACAAAACAAGAAACTAGGAACGAAACTAGCTATTTAGTAAATTGAATTAATTCTCTTGCCGAAGAGAGAAAAAAACAAAATATAAAACACACTGAGCACCTCCCCATGTTTTATTTAACTCGAGTGCTCCCAACTTGAACCGGAGAAGCGGAGAAGCGGACAGAGAGATACGACAAGACAACGCTTTTCGCCCTTCTTTCCCACCATCGTATCTGCCTACTGTCTAAAGATCACAGGGAAATCTGTACCATCGACCCCATCCAAGCCATAACAGCAGCAAACGGATCCTCAGCACCCGGAACAACGGCAGCCGCAAACTCCAGAAACCTACTCACCTTCTCCCCCCCAACACCACCACCACCACCACCAGAGCTTTCAGCCATATGATCCTCTGCCCCTTCCGCCCCCATCACACGTCTCAACCGCCCAATCCCCCCCTCAACTAAACGAGCCAGTATATCCCCATTAACATGCAACGACTCAGGCTTGGAAATCGTAACCTCCCATGTATCAATAGAGTTTCTCCTCCTTCGCCTTGCTAGCGGACATATGGACGGATCCTTCATGCAGACATTCTGGATGAAACGTAGTAACCGCCACTGCGGCTCTGAGAGGGTCATGAATCTATACACCGTGCCGTCAATTGCAGTGCCGTATGTCACCTCTGAGCCCCTGCCCGCGCCCGGTGTGGTTGCCGTTGCGGCTGGTCGGAAACTTCTAGATAGCCGAATAACTGACAGTGGCATGTGGGCTGTGAAGGCCTTTTGGATGAGTTTGTCTTCAGGCGTGAGTCCGATTTCCGTCAGGCCGACGATGGCACCGCCTAGATTTGCTGTCATGGTTATTCGCGAGTCGTCTTGTAGGTTGACGAGGTCAAGTCCCTCCCTGTCGGAACCGTCCTGGCCGTGCAGTGTCAGGCCTGAGTCGGTGACGTGGAGAATGCAGAGTGAATTTTTCAGGGTTAGGACGTATATATAGGGTTCCCGCACGGTGACAGCGACAGCGTCGGACTCCAGGCGATAACCGGGCCGTTTTCGCCATTTTTTTGCAACTGGGTCTAGAGTTTGGAAAATAACTTGCTGGCCGACTGCTAGTACCAACGAACTGGGTTTGAAGGGTGCTATCGATCTGACAGGGTCTTCGTATGTAAGAACGTATTTCACTGTGGAGTCTATCTGACCCGGGATTCGAGCGCTGGGGCGAGCAATAATATATATCACCCGACCCCTGTGGGCAGAGTGTGGTTGCGCCGTTGCGACAACAACCATATGATGTACGTTATCGCCGCTCGAGACACTCCAATCTAGGAGTGCCGTGATCTCTTCGCCTGATCCACCAGTGGGTCTCCATGGCCCGGATCCAGCCTCTGGCGAGCTCTCCGGCTCACCATTCAGGTGTGTAGAAGATGACACAGCCGTTTCGTCGTCCGGGTCGATGAAATCGATACGAGGGCGTCTCCAGCGCTTCGTACACTCTGCAGTCGTTTCAACAGCAACGGCATTATACCCGACAATGAATTTTTTCAAATATTCCGAGTAAATTACTCGCTTTGGACTTCCCGGGATATCAATATGCCGTGGAACTGTTTTCGGGGTCTTCTCTAAGATGCAGCATAGTAACTGGTTTCTCGTGATACATACCAGCGAACCACCAAGTCCTCTCGAGTTTAAATCCGGACGAGAGTCGATGCAGGTAAACACATCGATGGTAGATTGCATGCGAGAAGGCTAGAGGTGATGTTAGCACTGTAAAAATAGTCACGACGCTCTATTATTTGATACTTACATTGTTCTGGTCTGTGACCCATATCTTGTGAAGAACACACTCATCAGATTCTTCATCCTCAACGTGAGATAGCCGCCATAATCCACGCCCGCACGTTATAATCGCAAACGTTACGTCTGATTCGTATCTTCGAATTCGAACGGACGTATCACCTAGCTTACGGACGTCGGTTTGAACCAGTGCTGGGAAAAGGGGCCAAAGAAAATTAGTGATCTAAGTCTTTCAAATTCGTGCAAGGCAAAATTTGGCATCATACCGATGTTTCCGGAGTCCCCATCAAGCCGTACATCGAATGAAACCATGTTACCACTCCGAAGTCCGCAAAACAACGTTTTTTTCGTTCGCTCACGCTTAGTGACGGTAATAACCGTGAAGCTTTCGCAAACCGTTGATTCGTCATTTCCAGGGGGCAGGATAATATTTTGTTCCAATAAAGGTACGAGACCCTGAGTGGGGTCAATCCGTGCAGCTAGGAGTTTTCCCTCAGCGGTTCCGATGAACAGGACAGGATGGGAAAATATCAGTTCGATTGACAGGCTAACCGGCTCGCAAGCCAACGGCATAGGTTGCCCAACAGTGGGGCATTGAAGGCTGCCACCATTGATCTCTACCCTCCGGAGATGAACATGGATATCTGCTGCCGTCCTAACGGCTGCGGCAAAGAGTGATAGGGATCCGTTAACAGCAGCGGTAATAATTCGCTCAGTCGGGTTTTGACATCGTGTTGAATAGCGTAGTGCCGTATTCTCAAGAACGGATAGATTAATTGATAAATCCGTGACTTGGATGACTACTCCTTCCGGGGAGCTTCCTGCGGCAATGGTTTGGGTGTCGAGGTCAAGGCCAGTATCTTCCTCGTTCATCACGTATAGATCATCGTCAGCATCGACAGGGATAGATATAACTGATGATGATAGTGGGTTCGAAAAGAGGAAGTATGTCCCTCCTGTTTGCCTGTTTGGAATGGTCCATACGTCCAAAACACTTGACGAATCTTCCTGGTCAATCACCAACCCGACCCGGGCCTCGATTCCATGGCGCAATTCCGTAATCGACCCGCTATCAAGGCCGTTCCAAGAGCATGTAAAGATCCGATCGAAGGCAAAGTCCACTGCTTGGCGTCCATTTTGGTAGTTTTCCGCGCCCTGCGAATCTTGAGCCTTTATAAGAACAGAATCAAGAACGGGAGCCCAATTTGGAATCCTTTGAAGGCGTCTCGAATTCGTTCTGGCACCCAAAAGAAAAAGGCAACCGTCACCCATAGAGCCTGCAGCCACGAGTATATCACCTCCAGCTTTAAACCCCGAGTCGAGGATGGCAAGGCCTCTATCGACGTTACAGCCAATTGATTCTATCCGACATTCGTTAATCCTCCACGAGGGTTTGTTCTTGGGGTTGTTCCGTATCTCTAGGTACGTCAGCTCACCATCCTGACGACATATGTAAAGGTCATCTTCAAATTCATAGTGGGAAATGTTCCTCCTAGGTCGAACCCATGCCGTACATGGAAGGCCTCGTGTATTCGAACCGCCGTCTCTAGTTGAAACCGTATTGTCCACTAAGTTAATTTCATACACGCTATACCCTGCCTGGCTAACCAGAAGGAAGCAGGTTGGAAACTTCAGCGGGATAAATAGCGAAGGAAGCTGGTATTCCGGGTTTATCTTTGATTTCATTCTCCTACCCTCGATATTCGCAACACCCTGAGCAGCCTTCCAAGTGTAGCAGGCGACATTGGTTTTTGTAAGATTGTTTACGAGTAGCATTAGTACTATCCTGTCCTTGTCTTCTGCAGCTGGGTATAGAAAATCCATGGCTATTATGTCACCATCAGCGCGAAAGAAGCGTTCCTAGGACAGGGGTGGGTTAGCGTTTGAAATTTTTCAAGCCAAGTTATAGCTACAGGTATTAAGAACCGAACATATATATCCATACCTCCTGAATTGGATTAACTGGTCCTTTCTCCATCTCTGCGCGAATAACTGATGGGGGTTTAAGGGAGAAAACCCCGAAAAATTTATGCGCTGCTGAAATCGCCATAGCTCTCGACCTGTGGGCGTAGGTGGTTAATTTCTATACTACGACATGGATGACAGTAAGATGTGGGCCTACCTGGGATCAATGGCAATATATCTGCCGTACTGTTCGAGGGAGCTCACATCTGATGGTAGGGGCCGTCGCACATGGATGAATTCCGGGCGACCCGATGGCCCTTCCGTCCCGTAAAGAAACAGGAGCTCCCTGGAAGCCAGAACCAGAACAAGGACCTGTCGATGCCACTGATCGTCAGGTGGTATACTAGAACAGGCACCCAATCCATCCCCCTCTCTCATTTGTGTCTCCGGAATCACATTCCCGGGGGACCCGATAACTTTGGCATCGAGGATCTTAGTATCGAAATCTGCCTTTGTAGCAATGTCTTCCAGATGGCCACTGGGGACGAGTTCTTTGATCTGTATAAAATCATCGCCTACAAAGACGATGTCGTTTTTATCACGGTGTCTGAGACGGGCAGGTAATACCCTTTGGATCACGGGACCAGGCATAAGTGTCCGAGAAAGCAGTCCGGTGGGTGAAACCCTCCGTCGGGTAGGTTTGCTCGTAGCATCATCAGAAGTTCCTTGCTTGCTGGACATAATTTCTCCAATGTTAACTTGTCGCGTTGTCCAATTGCCGTCGGTCAAGTAGGTGGCCTGGAGGGACATGGTATAAACCACAGCTTCATGGGGAGCCGCTTGATGACATTAAAAATTGACGCCCAGAAATCTGCACTCCTAAAGGAGAGTTTAGAAAGTGTGAACAAGGGTGGGTGCGTGATATTTCAGAAATGTCAGAATTAAAATAATCAGACAAATTACGGTGCCTGTTTCATGGAGTATTCGGGCAGTTTACCGCAGCAGTATCGGAGTTGCACTCAATTCAGGCCGAAAGCAAATAGAAGGCGAGATAAAAGGGGGATATATTCGATTTTGAGGTTTTGAGCTTAAGGAATATCCACCAACTCGTAAGAATCAATGCTGATATTGCATTGAATAGACAAATGGCAAAACGTATCAAGAAAATGAGATGGCTATGATATGGACAAGAAAGTAACACACCGTGGGGTAAAAAACGGCTTCAAAATGAAAAACGGTGAATTGCCTACCACAGGCCAACAAACTGTAACGGAGGGTAGACAGATCAGCAAGACAGTTAATAAAGAGAGAGCTGGAGAGAAAGGAAATCATGACATGGACTTGGGTTGGAGGGGGAGTATATAGTAGTTAAAGTATATAGCCATCGGTGTTTTGGTTGCTATATGTAGGAAGGGGAAAACCAGACACCAGAAGCCAGAAACCAGAATACATAAGGCATAGCAGTATAGCAGAAGAAGACTCACATTGCTGTAACAGCCCTCTGTCTATCCTATTAAGTCATTTTTAAGATATTGACACCCAGCAATGAGAGGGGGAATTTCGGCCCAACAGACCGCACGAGTTAGTTAGCTAGAAAGTGGCCCTGATGATGATCAGGCTCAACAGGGAAGAAGTTAAGAGAGGCAATTGGAAAGCTTAAAGGGTGGTAGGTCCAATGGGTTATAGTATGCAATCAAAAGTAGCACAGAGTTCTATGGAATGTAGCAGCAGTGTGTTCTTGTTCTGGTTGTTGTTGTCGTGGTCGTCGTCGTTGTCTGTAGTTTGAAGTTGAAGTAGTTGATATGCGTGGATTTAACAGCAGCTGAGCGGGAAATACCACGCACTCCGGAATTTCTTAGTCATTCATGCACTGACCAGGCTGCCATCAATCAAATCACCGCGCGCCCTTTTCCCATTCCCCCCATTGACCAGCCACCGTCCCAGATCGAACATCTGCTGCGAGAAACTCATCGACACTCGCATGCAGGCCATATATTTATCCAGCCAGTTATCTGCTATCCGTATCATCTAACCCCACACGGAAGACCGTTATTCGACGCTTGGTGGTTGTCCGAGAAGGTACCTTTGGTGCTGCAAATTCCCCGTCACGGTTTCAGCGCCTACAGCCACAGCCTCCACGACCCCCCATATTGTCATTCTTTTATCAACGCTGGGATTAACTATACCTCCCTTACTTTTAACATTATTTACTTTTTAAGTATATTTTCCTAGCCATTCTATATTTGCCCCTTAAATATATGGAATGCTTTGTTTCCTTGGACTAAATAGCCAGATCTCAATCTCATTTCTTGTTTGGCTACCCAATCCCGTAACTATGAGTTTTATTGCAAGGCACCACCTATATACCTAATCTATATCTAACCATCTGTTTGCAGGCACTCCCGCTCGTCCACGTATCCCCATGTTCAACAGTTATCCACCTCGGAAAACACATCATCGTCTGTCTTTGCTGATTTGTTGTTCCCGGCTTTGACAAAGAATCCCCTAGTTGATGAGGTCATCTTACCTACCAATAAGGATCTTCTATTTTTATTATTTTTTCCCTATCTGGATGCTTTGAAAATATTCAAACTTTTTTTTCTCTTCTTCTTCTTCTTTTTCGATATCAATATTTTCCAACTACAACATTCGCTACTTTTTTTTTTTTTTTTTCGTTATTTAAACAGCCAGTGGCCTCAAAATCTTTTTGCAGAGAAAGGCTGCAGTGCAACCAAACCATACCTATCACCAGCCCAAGATATTACCTCAAAACTTTCCCCCTTTTTTAGGCGGGTCTCTGCTTCCGTGAACATTCCGCGAATGCCATGGATAGCAACAAAAAGTCACCGTCTCCGGACAGCCGGGGAGCGCCGGAGCTGAGCAGTACTACATCGGCAGATCACAATATTCCAAATTTCAATGGAATGAAGCGGGATGAGATCCTCCGTGCTTGTGAAGCCAGAGATGTCCATGCATTGGCCTCCCTTTGCATATCAGAGGGAGGCTTACTGCACGATGATCTCCGCCAAGCCGTCTGTATGCTTTGTCCTTCTATTCCTTTCCTCTTTTTGTATAAAGTTTTATTTGTTCATTGGCATGACGAACTCACATCCCGCATAATGTAGGGCCTATCCTACTGGGATACGATCCTAGCTCAGATCAACCCACGGCGTCCGAGTGGGCAAGTCTGCCTGTACATGGCGACGAGGAGCAGGTGAAATTGGATGTCAATCGGGCTTTTGTACATTACCCAAACTGTACGGACGAATAACTATAAGCCAATGTCTAAAAATGGATTTTTTTAAAAAGAGAAAGCCACTAACATAAATCTGCAGGCCAAACCGAAAAGGAGCTAAATGGGAAAAAGAAACAACTATCAGAACTGATAACCAAAATCCTCAGAAAATACCCCATGCTATGCTACTTCCAAGGCTACCATGACGTCGCGCAAGTCCTACTGCTAGTCCTCGGTGCTGAGCAAGCCAGTCGCGCCTTTGAACGGATATCCCTCTTCCGGATACGTGACTACATGCTTCCAACGCTGGCCCCAGCTCTAAAACACCTCCAACTCATCCCGGCCATCATCGACTCCTCCGACCCCAAACTATGCCGCCACCTATCGGGCACGAAGCCTTTCTTCGCCCTAGCAGCAACCCTCACCCTCTATGCCCATGACATCCAAGAATACGCAGACATATCCAGATTATACGACTTCATCCTCTCCCACGAACCCGTCGTATCGATATACCTCTTCGCCGCAATAATCCTCTCGCGGAAAAAGGAACTCTTCAAAATCCCCCTCGACGAGCCGGAAATGATCCATTTCACCCTCTCCAAATTACCTCACCCAATCAACCTGGACGGCCTCATCGCTAGCACCATGGAGCTATACTCTACCCATCCACCTGAGAAACTACCGTTTCGTGCATGGAAGAAAATCCCCCGCAGCAGCGTGCTGAAGACATCGCGGGATCTGGGTCTGCATGCGACGCCGGAGGAAGCGAAGGAGCTACTGGAGCAGCAGAAGCGAGAAATGCGGCGGGAGGAACTGCGGGACAAGGCTGTGCGGGCCATGTGGAAGTATAGACGGCCCGCGGGTTCGATTGGGATTGCTGTATTTGTAGGTATTCTTTCATACTGGATTATGAGGAACGAGGGCAGTACTATGCCGATTTGGCGGCATTGTTTGGGGCGATTTAGGAACCCCTTTCAGCGGTGGTAAGCATGGATAGGCGCTCTGTGGTCTTATTAGGGTTATAAAAAAAAAAGGAAAAGACGGATTTGTACTGTATGTAACTTAGCATGGGGCTTGGGACTGGGGTTATCTATTGATGAATATACGGACATACTACTACTACTACTACTACTACTACTATTACATACTAGGTAGACAAAATACTGCCAATTAGTATCATGAACATGATCAACGTTTATTTCTCTTTTTTATTTCTCTCTTTTATTATTACTACTGTTTCTGGTGGGTTGTCGAATTTACTGCCACGACCCGCGCGTGGCAATAGAGATGACGTTGCCCATTTTCTGCCCATATCTGGCAAACTGAACGAACCTCCAAAACATCAAACAACAACAACACTCATGTCTCCGCTTCCCATAACCCAACAGCAACAATGGCCAACCGGGGTTACGATGTTGTAGTCGACGTCGATGCTGAGGTATGATTCATGTATAGCTTATTCTTTAATTTTCTAATTTCACTTTACTGACTGAACTATTGTTAACAGGGTGACCTTGGCCATACCGACCTACAAGAAGACCTCGAATTCCACCCATCCAGTACGTCCTGCATCTCCCAATAACGACAAAGCAAGATTGGGAAAGAAACCTCTCTCCATAAATCATACCTCTAACACTCTCCCGACACACAGACTTCGAAGAAAACTCTCGCACCGCCAAACCCCACCACGCAGACACAACCCCCTTCCTAGGCTCCTCTTCCCAAGGGGCAGGAGACGGCCCCTCCTCACGACGCCGCGGCACCTCCCCCGGCGGCACCCCGTCCAAACACCGCTTCTGGACCCTAACCTACTACTCCCAATTCTTCGACGTTGACACTTCCGAAGTCCTCCGCCGCTGCACCGCCGCCCTCTACCCGCGTACAAACTTCCTAGACGTCCTCGACGGCAACCCAGATCTCTACGGCCCCTTCTGGATCGCCACGACCGTCGTCGTCATCCTATTCCTCACGGGGACTGTCTCGCAATACTTAGCCCGCAAAGGTGAAGAGCACTTCGAGTACGATTTCCGCCTGTTGTCTGGCGCTGCGGGACTGGTTTATGGATATACGGGCATCATTCCGATTGCGCTGTGGGGGGCGTTGAGATGGTTTGGGCGGGCGAGTGGGGGTAGTGGTGCGGATTTGGTAGAGTGCTGGGCACTGTATGGGTATGCGAACCTGGTGTGGATTGCGGTGGCGTTGGTGAGTTGGAGTCCGTTGGCGGTGTTGAATTGGGTGCTGGTGGGTGTTGGGTTTGGGTGGTCGGTTTTCTTCATGTTGCGGAATCTGTATCCTGTGCTCAGCGCGACAGATGTGAAGACTAGCAAAGTGCTGTTGGTTGCGGTTATTTTGCTGCATGCGGGGTTGGCAATTGCGATTAAGATTTTGTTTTTTGCGTGAGTATTTTTCTCTTCTTTTTTCGTCTTTCGGTGTATTCTTTTCTGTTTTTCTTTTGCTAACTCTGCTATGCTTTATTTTAGACATGGAAGCCCGGTGTCAGACAAGAATAAGGATCACGGCGGCGATAAAAAGGGCGACGGCAAAAATGATAAGATGGCACGGATGCTCTATGGAATGTGAAAATGTGATGAGATGTGATGTTGACCGGAATGATCCTCATATATTTATCTTAAACTGCTTTTACCTACGTTTGCTCGAACAACAGCTATGACGGTTTCATTTATCTATTTGTCTCCTATATCCCGCTTTTTTGTGTCTTTTTACTATCTTGTCTATTTCATTAATTTTTTTATATATCCACAAGCGGATCGGGTCATCAGAGATGGTATATGTATTTTTACTATCAGTTTTCTACTTTTTGCCTTTTGCGTTTGTATCTATATACATCTATATACAGCCTACACGGGCGCTGTTATATGTTAGATAAGAGAATGAAATCAACTTCAAGCGCCGACGAGACTGGATCCTGTCTAAGACATGAAATCCCTGGTTTGTTCATTTCCATGTATTTTACTTTCTAAAGTAAGAATTAGTAATTTAGGTATAACTCTTACTTTGTGGTAAACCTTTGTGGTAAACCGTTTGCCGTCCGGAGTCATGTCCTGAGCTATCATATCCCATGCATCAAAGGCCGAGATGACTTTTATTTATCCACACGATCGACTTGATACGCTTTAAACATTGGGGAAGAAAGAAAGAAAAAAAGGATTTCTGAACTTGTTTAGATTCTTCACGACTTTCTTGTAGGGGCTTTATTTTTGTAATTTTTTTCCATCATCCCAAGGGGAAGGAGAAAAAACGCCGCAAGGTACACATTATATGTAGGTTGAGGTTAGGTCACAATAGGAGGAGGTCGTCTTTCAAGAGCAAACAAGTCCACAACCTCCCCATCCCCCGCAATGAGGACGGGAGATCTTTTATAAAAAAAAAAGGGAAGAAATGGCAACCATAATAGAAAAACCAAACAACCGATAATATTGAAAAAAAACAATTAATCTACTTGAGCTTCTTCTTTGGTCGGAGTTGGTTGGTGTGGCCGCATTTCTTCTTTCGGCAGTTGGTGGCACGGGGTGGGAGGCGGGCCTGGGAAGAATCGAAGCCGTTTCCGTCAGTTATTTCTTCTCTTGCAACTTTCCTGAAAATGTACAAAAGGGTCTCGTTTGTCCGTCTTATTTTTCGGTCCGATGGATGGAGATAAGATGAAGAGGAGGGAACCGGTGTTAAGAGAATAAGGGAAAGAGGGAGAGAGACGTACATAGCACTTCCGGCAAATCATCTTGTCGCAGTTGTACTTGCTGGCGAGGGCCTTAAGCGACGGCTCGATGATACCACCACGGAGGCGGAGGACGAGATGAAGGGTGGATTCCTAAATTGCGCGCAGAGTTAGAGACCGTGATTTATATTATATATATCATATCCTCCGGTTTCCTTCGTTCTACGCCGGTCCAATTCATATGCGATTCGATCCCATCCCGAACCACCGTTCATATTCACATATCCATTCTCCTTTCTCAAAAAGAATGAAAGAGAGAGGGGGCTTCATTCCCTTCATGCCCCTCTTCCCTATTGTCATTTTGCCACCAGAATTCCATCCCACCGTGGCCCCAAGCACCCAAGCATCAAAAACAAAGATAAAATCCCTACCTTCTGAATGTTATAATCGCTAAGCGTCCGGCCGTCCTCAAGCTGCTTGCCGGCGAAGATCAATCGCTGCTGGTCGGGTGGGATGCCCTCCTTGTCCTGGATTTTACTCTTGACATTGTCGATGGTGTCGCTGGACTCGACCTCGAGGGTGATGGTCTTGCCCGTTAGGGTCTTGACGAAGCTGTTTTGACGGGGACTTGAATCAGCATTGTCCTTCTTCTTATTCTTCCTTTTCTTTTTCCATTTGATATGTTCTTTTCCTCCGTATTCAATCCGGTTGCTTGTGGATGTGGTTGTTCTCGATCTTGGGGTTTGGGTTTGGGGTTGGGGAGGGCTTACATCTGCACTGTTTATGATTAAAAAACACAGAGTTAGCCTTCTCACTCATTCATATTGAAATTCAATATGTACGGGGAATCATGCACTTACTGGTTGCTGATATTCGTCGGTTGTTGCTGGATGGGTTGACTGACACGCCTTTCTTCGTCTGTCGCTATCTCTCCGACTCTTGAATTTGAAGATTCTCTCGCTTAGCGCGTGGGGGGCGTGACAGGACAGTGCCCTAAGCCCTAATTTTGCCGTTTTGGGTCAACCGCCGCCTACAACGTCATACGTCAATGGCCCCTTCAACTATAACTTCCAACCTCACCCATGCTGTAAATTCTATGGAAGAACTTTGAACAATGTATTATTTTAATAGATATGAATTACTTTTTGGGATGAATACATGATGCACTCTCTTTATCTGGTGCCAATTGTTTGAAAATATAACTTGAATATAGATTTTACCAGGGCTTCAACATACTGATATCCTCACTATACCATTCCCCCAAGAGACTAAGTAACTAAGCATATCTCCAAGGTTTACGAGTGCAATAAAAAGTCATTTAATAAATAATAAATACTATAGTTTAAAATTATATACCTCCTTCCTCCATCTCTTCATCGCCATCACTATACCCCGCCCCCCCCTCTTCCCTTTCCTCCCCTTCCTCTTCCCCTTCTTCTTCCCCTTCCCCCTCCTCCTCATCGTCTTCACTCTCCCGTCCCATACCACCCGCATCTGTGATACCCAACCTCATCCTCCTCTCCGTCTGATACACCCCAGTAATCACCGTCCTCAACGATACCCCAATGACCCTTGCCGCCGCCTCGTAGAAAGCCCTAGCCCGCTCATTCAACTGATCCCCGGAGCGGTAGCGCTTATAGAAGCTTCCTGGGCGGGGAACATTGACAGTATCGACGACGGGCTGGGATTGGGCTTCTGGTTGTTGTTCGGCAGCAGCAGCAACATTCGCAGGGCTAATTGCACGACGAATCCGCAGCTCGCCGAGGACGTTGTGGAGCTTTGTCGTGAGTAAGCTGTCTTCCTCAGGTTCCTGGAGGTGGGATTGATTATCATCGTTTTGATTATGATTCGTATCCGATGCACGGGCTGTTGTTGGGAACATGTCCGCGAAAGGATTCGATGCTTGAATTGTTTATCGGGTCGTTAGCGAGATCGATGCATACATAGCCCATTCCTTCTTCTTCTTCTTCTTCTTCTTCTTCTTCTTCTTCTTCTTCTTCTTCTCCTACTACTACTTTCCCCAAACAAACCAAACTCCCCTCCAGCAATAAAATCTCAATATAAAAGAAAAAGACAAGAAAAATTAAGAAAACTTACCCCCTCTACCACCCCACATCCGCTCATACCAATCCAAATACTCGTCAATCTGCCTCCCATCCATCCCAAAAACATCCCCAGCTCGAACCCCAATCTCCTTCCCCTTCGCCTTCCCGTTCCCCAACCCGCCACCCCCTTCATCACTAAACTCCTTCTGAAACCCCATCCACGCCTTCCAATCCATAATCTGCGCCGCAGGATCGCGCCATGAGTACGGATACCGCTTCACATTCGCATCCACGTTCACCCCACCCTCGCCCTCGCCCTCACCTAAACTATCGTCGAAGGGGTAAAAGAGCTTCACGGCGATGATAAGCAGAGATATAAGCTGGACTTCGGGGAGATTGATGTGTTGGAATTTCCTCTTCCTCCTCCCTTGTTTTCTTTTAATAGTAGTAGTGCTGGAAATAGAGCCAGTGGCGGTGGTGGTGGGAAATGAAGAATAGGTGAAGTTGAAGCCTGCTAGTTGTTGCAGGCGGTTTAGGATGGCGGGGAAGAGTTCCACTGTGGTATGCTTTTAATACTTTTCTTATCATTTGAACGAGGAGGGGAAGCGCGGGAGTAGGCTTACGCGGTAACGAGAGCTGTTTAATATACGCAAAGAGCATAAGCGGTGCGTTGAGCGGTGGGATGCGGACGCCGAATTCTTTATGGTAGAGGGTTGCTAGGTCTGCGATGGCGCGGTGGAGTTGATCTCCTGTAGGGACGTTCTATATATATCCACAGGTGTTGCTATGAGCAGCCTTCCTTCCTTATTTATAGTAGGATGAAGGGGTACATATTTAACATACCTTGGTATCCAACGCATAATGATATGTCGCCGGCAACCGATCCTTCATATCCTGGGGTATAAACCGGATAGCCCTGATTAAAGGGATCTCATCTTTTAGGATCCAGCTTTTATTTTCCTCACACGTATATGATGTTAGTATGAACGTATCTTCCTCAATATAAATATATATATTAAAAAATCCCTTCACAAGACAAAATCCCATGCAAGATGGACATATAACACACCTCTCCAACACCCCAACCCCAACCGGCACCCTCAACAACATCAAGCCAAGATAGCACAGCGCCAGCGTGTCAATTAGCTTCGGTGACTCCATCAGCCGTCTGCGGTGGTACGCATTCTCCTCCTCCTCCGTTGTAGCATCATCGTCATCTGCAAAAGCGTCTGCATCACTTGCGCTTGCGCTTGCACTTGCACCAGCAGCAGCAGACGAACCCCTCATCTGCGAACTAAACACCTGCTGCGACTGATCCGTATCATGATCAGATGCATATGCATAGCCGTCTCCGCTGCGGCTGTATAGCTGCGGCAAGCGGAGGGACCAGAGATCTTTGACGAGGGCCTGTACATGAAACATATAGAATTAAACTGTCAGGTTCTTAATACACATACACGAACTGGGGGCGTGGGGGGAGGGGGGAGGGGGGGGATGTATATAGACACCTCAAGCTCCGCCGGCATCCCCTTACCATGCACCAGCGCATGGCATTGTTTCCACAGGATGAGCTGGTATGCTTCTAGGAAGAGCTGGTAGGCTTGGGTGCCGTGGTATGCTAGTTTTATGATAATATCATGTCAAGTCAGATATCAAAAAATACCCAGATATCGAAATTTCCAACTTCCCTTGTAGTAGCATTTTTTGTATATAATATAACTGAGGGAAGAAAAAAAAGGGGGTTGGATGCATGTGTATATATGAAAAATATAAATACTAACTCTTCGACACCCGCTCTGCCTTAACCTTCTTCTGCCGAATGACTTTGCCCTGCATACCGAAATCCTCATCGTCGACGATTACCTGGCGGCCCTACACAGTACATATAACACACCCACAACACAGTATTAGATGGTTCGTTTCCTGATTTCAATTCTTCATCCCCCCCCCCCCCTCTCTCTCTCTCTCTCTATATATATATACATCTACACCAAAATATAGTTGATAAAACATACCTCCTGCTGATGCCCACCCCCGCGACAAAACCACAAGCCATTTTCCAGAATATACCGCGTTTCGAGACAGCCATCTTGGCCGCAGACGCCGCGGGTGACGGATTCTTGCATTCCTTCTATCCACTTATCCCATCTGATTTTGGGTTTCTATTTTTTTTTGAGGCCGAATGGAGGTTGTTTGTCCCAAATTCACCACCACCCTGTTGTTGGTATGTTGAAGTATTCATATACAAATAAGCTTATGTTTTTGGTCTTGCCACCACGAAACTTAACTTCGTTCTAGAGTAACTAACTAACTACACCGCAGCCGAAAAGGAAAAGAGAACAAAAAAATTGAAATTGAATAAAGCAGAAAATACTCAATCTGTTCACCACAATTTCAATCCGTGGATATTTAATATCTCGCTCTAATACTTCTACAAAATAAGAAGTTAGGAGAAAAAACAAGCAAAATTTTCAATTCCCAACAAGGGAGAGCGATTTCATTTTTTATTATAGCTCAAATAAATGATTTTTTTATATTAATTTTTTGGCTTTCTTTCTTTCTTTCTTTCTCTTCTTCTTCTCTCTCTTTTTTTGCCCCGTGCTGTTTTTCATAAAAACGGAATTAAAAAAAACAAAAACCTCGCCCCGTGTTGTTTCCATTCGTGTTTCTGTCCTGGAAAAAGAAGAAGAGGAAAAGAGAAAAGAGGAAAAAGAACTACAAAAACCGAAAGAAATACATTTTATAAAGAAAAGCTCTCAGACAGTTTTGTTGTTCGTTATCCTTTTGCTACTTTCTCCTTCCTTTCCCCATGTTCCATATCTTCTTTTTCCAGACTGCCAACCAATATAAAAAAACATGGGTGCGAAATTTGGATTTCAAGTTTCAAACACGCCCTTGTAGTAAAATAGATGAATACAACAACACAGTAACACAGCAACAACATCAACAACATCAGGAAACCGAACATAAGATTGTATGTAAGCTAGATCTAAGAGCGGGGGGCTTCCTTGGCGTCCATGGCAACCTCCTCACCCATGGCAGTCAAGACGACGACGTCTGGTGTTTTTGTTGTTAGTGGCTGTAGTAGAATGCAGGAGAGAGAGGAGAGGGATAGGGAAACGGGGAAGAACATACTGGTTTCCTTCTCGTCGGTACGGAAGAGCTTCTCAATCTTTTCACCAACCTCGCCATCAGGCAGCTTAACGTCGTCCTTGAGCGTACCGTCATCGGACATGAGGGACAAGAAGCCGTCGTCGGTGATGTCGAGCTGTATCACATACAATTAGCATATACGCCTCCCCCCCATATATATATATATATGTGTGTGTGTGTGTGTGTACTATATATATAGATATATATAGGTAGGTAGGTATCATACCAGCTGATATTCCTTGCGAGACACATTGGGCACCTCCATGTTATGGGTGGAAGGGCAAAGATCCTCGAGCTTCTTGGAGGTGAAGATATCGATGGCGACCAAGTGGACTTTGGCGTGGCCGTGCTTGCCAGTCTTGGAGGTGGACATTTCGACGATCTTGCAGGGGCGGTTTTTGATGACGACGAAACCGTTCTTTCTCAGGGCAGAACACTGCATGGGGTAGGTGGCTGAGGCGCCGGCGTCGGCGCTCTCGAAGGTGTGTTCATGCTGTTGGTAATATGGGAGGGGAGTGGGTGGTAGTAGTTAGTATATGTATGTATATATATGTAATGTGTAGATATATAGAGTATTAATTGTTTATTGGTTGATTGGATATATGAATGATTAAATAAAAATAAATAAAAGGTGTGTTGGTGTGTAATTGCCAGGTTTTTCGTTTCTTTTTTTCGCATTCAGAGGGTTTAGATGCGGGGAAGTAAGGGATTAAAAAAAGGGTTGGCAGCAAGCACTTGCCCACAAAAGCGAGAGTAGAGGAGAATAGAGTAGAGACATACCTGCGCATCGTCGGCCATGGTGGATTAGATAGATGGGAATGGGATTAAGATAGATGGGGAGGCCGACAAGCGATGTTGAACAAAGAGGAGAGAGAAGCGAGAGCGAGAGATGAGAAGCGAGAGAAAGTTGGAAAGAGAAGAAGAAGAAGGAGAAGAAGAAGAAGAAGAAGAGGAAGAAGAAGAAGAATTGATAGCGGGAAATATTTCAGCCAAACCCAGTCCAGTCCAATCAATCAATCAATCACTAATAAAAGGCAGCCTTGTATTGTCCGTAGTCTGTAGTCTGTAGTCTGTAGTCTCTGTACTTCCTTCTTGGGGCCTTTTGGGAGGGGGGGGGGTTTTTTGGGTTGCTTTTTTTGGTGCGAGAAACGAAAAAGAAAAAAAAGGTGCTGCTTATGTAAGTGGAGGGGCAGAAGGAGGGGAATTACGCTAGGCTGCTTCGGGGGTTGTTTGCAGCTGTTTGCTGATGCCAAGACTTGTGCGCTTTTGGTCGTTGCGACTGGGCGGAGATATCTATATCTGTATATTACATACATATACTACAGTATGTAATACCTAGCTTCATACTTACTACTTTGGGATATTTATATATAATACTACCACTACCACCATGCAGCTGCTACTGTCCCCCGCATAGCCTACAATGTGGCTGGACCGTTTCTCCGCCCATCCCTCCGCCTCTGGTGCTTCTACCCCCAGCACCCGCGGCTACTCTCCCGCCCGCCGCTCCCAGCACCCGCAACACCTCTCAGCTGCTGCCCAGCCAACCCGCCCTGCCTTCAGTCCTCGATCCTCCTCTCTCTCCCTCTCTCTGGCCAGTTCCCCAAATGCCTCCACCACCTCCCTCCCCAATACCCTGCGCCAGGCAAATGGCCCTTCCCTCCACAGACAGAATAGCTCGAAGCTGGATCAGCATGTCGTGGACCCGCTAGAGGTGCTGTATAATATCATCGGGAAGCGGCCCACGGAGGCAGATACCCCAACTATTTCTGTTGTGCATGCTGCTGCTACGGTGGATCTTAAGCCGGAATGTCTGGTTGAGAATATTGACTTTGGGGAGCTGAGTTTGGAACAGTTTGTCGAGCAGAAGCAGAGGCAGAAGGAGGAGGAAAGGAAGTCTAAAAGATATGTAGATGTTCAGACTATTGAGCAATGTATGTTCTGTGGCAGTTGATATGTAGTGCTGCGACTAATGCATTGTATAGATGAAAAAGAAAGGGATAGGTTTCAGGATCTGCACGGCGCAATTACTGTATGTTCGACCTCACCCCAAGTTAAAAAAGCTATGTGGCTATACTAACCATGTCCTCTATCTAGGGCTGCGACGACGTTTTGAAATCAGTTGAATCCTACCTATCCAGATTCCAGACCGACCTAGGAGCTGTCTCTGCGGAAATCGAGTCGTTGCAGTCTCGATCCGCCCAGCTGAATTCACAACTCGAAAACAGACGCAACCTAGAACGGTTGCTCGGCCCAGCTGTCGAGGAAGTCAGCGTATCACCGAAAGTTGTGCGTCTGATATCGGAGGGACCCATCAACCAAGAATGGGTAAAGGCCCTGAATGAAGTCGAGATGAGATCTGCCAATATCGAAGCAAACACATCCACTGCCAATAATGTCAAGGCTGTCGAGGATATAAAGCCGTTATTGTCTGATCTGAAAGCGAAGGTGAGATCCCCCCTTGATCTTCACACTATCCGTTCCCAATAACTAATGTAAATAATTAAAAATAGGCCATCGAAAGAATCCGAGACTATCTAGTTGCGCAGATAAAAGCCATTCGATCGCCCAACATCAACGCGCAGATCATCCAGCAGCAATCCCTGATCAAATATAAAGATCTATATGGCTTCCTGTCCAAAAACCATCCTGCTCTGGCAGGCGAGATCAGCCAGGCCTATATCAACACCATGAGGTGGTATTACCTGTCCAACTTCACCCGTTACCATCAGGCACTGGAGAAACTCAGAATACATTCTGCGGAACGCAATGATTTACTAGGTGGTGACCCGAGCGCCCAGAGAGGATGTATGTCCCCCCCCCCCAACCCTCTTCTTTAAACAAATTGTAGACTCTACCCCGCCTTAGATCTCGCTATAAGTATTGATGTTGTCCACTAGCAAATATATTCCCTGGTGGCCGCAACCCAACCTACGACCCCTTCGCCCTGGGCCGGCGTATGGACATTCTAAAATCCACAAATCACACCGCCCTCCCTTCCTACCTCGCTGAAGAAAACTCCAGCCACACAAACATCAACCCCAACATCAACATCAACCCCAAAACCCAACCCATAGTACACGGCCTCGAAACCCCCTTCCGAAACTTCAACCTAGCCCTAATCGACAACATCTCCGCCGAATACTCCTTCGTAACCGAAATGTTCGCCACAAAGACCCAATCCCTGCACACCAGCTCACGGCGTGTAATCGAGATGTTCGAACCCGTCTTCGCCCTCGGCCACACACTGACAAAACATCTAATTGACACCTCGACGGATTGCCTGGGTATATTACTCTGCGTCCGCCTGAATCAGCACTTCGCCTTCGAGCTGCAGCGACGCAAAGTTCCCGTCGCGGATAGCTATGTTAATGGGATTAATATGCTACTCTGGCCCCGTTTTCAAATGGTTATGGATTTGCATACCGAATCTATTAAACGTGTTGCGGCCGCCACGAGCACTCATGGCAGTAGTAGTACCGGCTCCGCCCTATCCCTATCCCTATCCGACAGCACAAACACAAACAAACAATCGTCCTCCTTCTCATCAGCATCATCAGCATCCTCATCAGCCCCCCATTTCCTCACCCAGCGCTTCGGCCAATTCCTACAGGGAATCCTAGCACTAAGCAGCGAGGCAGGCGACGATGAGCCCGTCTCGAATAGCCTGGCGCGGTTACGTGCGGAATTCGATGCGTTGTTGCCCAAGCTGGCGAAGGCGGCGAATGGCGGGGATGGGAGGGGTAGGGAGAGGTTTTTGTGGAGTAATTATTCGTTGGTGGGGACTATTATTAGTGATACGCGGGGGAAGTTGGCGGAGGAGGTGAAGGAGGTGAGTTCTTTCTCTCTAGGTCGTATTTGTGTCTGTTGAGTTAATGATTGGAGGTTTTTTTTCTTTCTCTAACGTTTTTGAGCAGCATTATAATCAGTTGATTAAGAATTCGGCGGGGAGGCGGTGATGGGTGAGTAGGGCAACCGTAGCTGAAATGGGGGATTGTAGGTAGGTTTCGTGGTCATATATCGATATGATTTTTTTATGTTTTTTATGTTTTTTTTTAACAATAATTTTATATCCCATGATAATAGCGGAATGTTTTGTTCTATTTTCCCTTTTCTTTTTCTTTCCTTTCCTTTATTATCCTTCCATTTAAAGCTACTGGTGGTCTGTACTGTATTATACCTAAGTGGCAGTTTTTACTTTACAGAACTTGGGACTTGGAATGTGGCTATGCTTGCAAAGCAGGTCGTACACGGAGGACATGGTTATAGATATAGATACAGATATATAATAGAATATGGGGATTGTCCCCCTTTTTTTTTGTTCGATTTGTAGGTATAATATGCAACCGGAGTCAAATTTCCCCGAAGCGGTTATGTAAACCTTATGCCGATGCCGAAAACTAAACCCAACTTGGCTGATCCACTGCCGAACTTCTCGGCTCATCGGCCATTAGTTAGTTAACCATCGGGCCCACGTCAACAACTTCTCTGTAAAGAAGGAGGGAGTTTGATTCTCCTCATTTCATTTGTCTTTTATATATTATATGCCCCCTGACTCCTAGTCAGTCTACCCCTGATGCTTCCCCGCTCACTCACGCTCATAAGGACGAACACAGCCACAAGTACATGTACATGGGGAAGTAAGAGGAATGGCATAAAGCTATTCTCGACCTGCATAGCTACCAATGCAGATTTTACACATGCGGTAAGGATAACAGCCGTATTCTTCATAACCATCCTAATATATATATATATATATATATACATATACACCCTCCAAAAACTCAAAGCAGCAAACACCAAACAAGCCCCCCCCTAACTCGTACATAATCACAAACAGATAATCGGCGGCGGCATCGTCGGCCTCTCCATCGCCCGCCACCTCTCCGCCCGCCCAAACACCTCCACAATCCTCCTCGAACGCCACGCCGCCCTTGGCACAGAAACAACCAGCCGAAACTCCGAAGTAATCCACGCAGGCCTCTACTACCCTCCCTCTTCGCTAAAAACACAACTATGCATCCGCGGCAAACACCTCCTCTACGACCTCTGCGCCTCCTCCTCCCATCACAACATCCCCCACCGACAAACGTCCAAATGGATACTGGCGCAGGACGCAGAGCAGCTGGAGCGCTTGCAGCGGATGCATGAGCATGCGGCAGAACTCGGGGTACCTACGAGGTTTTTGGGGAGGGAGGAGATAGCCAGGAGGGAACCGGATGTGAGGGCGCGGGCGGGGGTGCTGGAGAGTCCCAGTACGGGGATTGTGGATAGTCATGCGCTTATGGCGTGTTTACAAGCCGGGTTTGAGGAGAGGGGGGGCGATGTTGCGTTGTTGACGGTTGTTAGTCGGGTAGAGAAGGTGGGAACTGGTGGGGGATATAAGATATATACGCGCTCTGCTGGAACGACGGGACGAGAAGCAGAAGGCAGTACGGAGGAGGAAGAGGAGGAGGAGGAGGGGGTAGCGACGATTACGGCGGAGACGGTTATCAATGCCGCCGGCCACAATGCCTGCGCTATTTCCAATATGCTCCTACCGCCTGATCGCCACGTTCACCCGGCGTACGCCAAGGGCACGTATTTTTCCTATGCCGCGTCAAGCCCCAAGCCGCGCACTTTGCTCTACCCGGCTCCCAAGCCGGGACTGGGTGGGTTGGGCACGCATCTGACGCTGGATATGGCAGGCCAAGTACGTTTCGGCCCGGATGTGGAGTGGGTTGATGGGCCGGAGGATCTGGTGCCGAGTGTGGGTAGGCTAGAGGAGGCTATGAGAGAGATTCGGGAGTATTTGCCTGGTGTGCGGCCGGAGGCGATTGGGTTGGATTATTGTGGGGTTAGGCCGAAATTGGCGGGGAAGGAAGGGGAGGATAAGGGCGCGTTTAGGGATTTTGTGGTTAGAGAGGAGGAGGGGTTTGAGGGGTTTGTGAATTTGTTGGGGATTGAGAGTCCGGGTTTGACGAGTGCGTTGGCGATTGGGGAGAGGGTTGAGGAGTTGCTGTATGGGTAGGTGAAGGGGCTGGGAGGGAAAAAGGGGGGGGTTGATCTGTAAGTGTCTGGGCGGGTGTATTTATACATCCATGGATAGATAAATGGACGGATAGATGCATGTAGATACCCTATTTGAATTCCGTATAGTAGAACTAAGTAAACAAGAGAAGTTGCGTACAAAGCCATGATTATCTTTCTAACTCTGGTTATTGTGTAATTATTATATCAGTTTTTGTTCTTTCGTCTGAAAGGCCGGTATTCAACCCCCTGAAAAGAGCAAACAAGCAACAAGGAGAACGAAAGCTATGCAATCATATTCCTAGATTAAACCCCCCCCCCCCATCCCCCCTCAGAGCAACATTCCTACAGGCGTGTTGTGGCATCAAAGGAGGACGAGTACATAGTCCGAACCAGCTCCGTAACTGCAAGCACCCAGACATCAGATATTTAGTTCAGCTCAACATACAAAAAGGGAGTTCTTATTACATACCAGCATTCAAATCAGGATGCGCAGGATCCCGTAACGCACGAATTGCGATAGCCTCTTCCTCACCGGGCTTGACGTTATACTATATATCAAAAACAAGGTCAGCATGAAACATCCTTATTCGCAACAACGTCAATCATGAAAGTATATCCCTGAGGAAAACTATTAACGGAGGAATAAAAAGGCACATACATCAACTAACCCACTCCCCAACCCCAACTTCGTAACCAACCCCTCCACAGCCTCTGACACCAAAAGCGCATCCCTTGCTATATCCCCAGTCCCTCGTAACCCAGGAATAAACGGCACCGCCCTCGCAATCTGCTCTGCCTCTCCTGCCTTCCCAATCCCCTTCTCCCCATCACCCCCCTTCGCCCTCTCCGCCATAAACCCAATCACTTTCCCCAAACTAATACACGACGTAATTCCATGCGGAATCCCATAAGCCGAGCCAATCGCATGGCCAATGCCATGGCTAAGGCCCAGGGCGCCGGAGAACTGGAAGGGGAAGAGGGCCGCGTAGCCCGCGAGAAAGAGGCGTTGACGGATGTCTGCATCTTGGGGATTGGCGTGGCATTGGGGGAGGAGGGTGAAGAGGTCGGTGAGGGAGGAGAGGGCTAGCCGCTTCGTGGGGACTTCGGGGGCGGAGGGGCTGTAGAGGAGTTCGAGCGCGTGGTCGAGGGCGCGGATCTGTGAAAGGGGCTAGTTAGCATGTTGTATATATACATAAAAATGGGTGATAAGGGGAATGGGAACATACGGCGGAACTTAGCCATAGTCGTAGGGGTGTATGCAGTGCAAGATCCCCATCGTAAAGCACCGCTATATCGTTTATATTGGTTAGATATTGTTTCTTGAAGTGAGAATTGCCCCCCTCTTCCCCCCACCCAAAAGGACAAAGCAGAAACAAGTAAACGAGCAAACCTTACAATATAAAAAAGAAATATATAAACTAACCCTTCGGAACCAACTCCCTATCGGCAACTGCAACCTTACTCCCATCCGCACCTGTAAACCCCGCATTCTTCGTCGTCTCCGCCACGCTCAGCGTAGTCGGCACTGCAATGCTAGGTATCCATTTCGCTCCCTCTTTGCCCTGCCCACCATTCGTATTTTCTTTGTGCAAATGGTATGCAACAGCCTTAGCAGCATCAATAGGCGACCCACCGCCGACGGAAAGCAGCACATCAGCGCCAGATTTTCTAACTGCCGCGACTGCGGCTTCAATGTCGGCTATGGGACTATTTAGGTGGTATTTTAGTTAGTATTAAGTGTCATTATATCTCCTGTACAGACAGTTATTTATGCAGATAAACAGCGAAGAGGTTGGTTGCTGTCTTTTTGCTTAGAAGGCTAAAGAGGAGAAGGAAGTGGAAGAGGAAAAACGCACGCATGCTCCCGCACCCCGCTATAGGTGCCGGCATGATGCGCTTCACCCAATATCTCCTCTATGCGGCTAATCACCGGCGTCTTCTCGCGGAGAGAGTTGCCGGTGATGATATATGCTTTAGAAGCGCCGAGATTAGCTATCACAGTGGGGAGGGAGGTGATGCATCCTGTATTCCCATGGTTAGTTCTGGACTGTCCTTGCATAGATATATATAGATAGACATATGAAAATGAGCGACGATATCTGTAATTGCTCTCTACTTACCTCGGCCGTACAGCATGTACTTGATTGGGGAGGCGGTATATGCTCCCTGAAGTGTGCTGTCTATGCTATTACCTTGCAAAATGGGGGGAGACATGGTGTCTGGATCGTGTTCAATTGACGAGCGTCCTTTAGAGGGTTATTTAGCTAAATGGGATGAATTGGGCAATTATCTTTCAAGTTTCCCCCCTTTTTCCCCCGGGGTTATTTAGTTTATATGTACGGATGCTCTACTCCGTACGGAGGTGGAAGTTGTATGCCCAGGTAAATAAAGGCCGAGACCGCTATGAAAATCCCGGAAAGAGTGGATAATAATGTTCGTGTAAAAAGTCAAAATCAATTTTAATACGGAGAGTAGACTGCTCCTTAAGTTAGGGCAATATAAAATGTCGCATTATATCGAGAAATATATACATTATCAATTAAATATGAAAACTCATGTCATTGATATATTGCTGTTGAAAATATTATAATATATTCCGGGGAAAATAATGGATCCGTCTACTTTAGATGCCCTAAAAAGGATTTATTTGCTCGTGGAAGCTCTGTGCACTATCCGCGCATCAAATCAAAGAACATTCCGCAGTACTTCTACAATTGATATCTTAAGGATCACCACCCAGCCTTTAAACCACACCATACGCAGCAGCAACCCGGTAAGCCAAGCAACCGCTCCGAACTCGATCTAGGGAGGAATTTCGCTTCCTTCCCTGCTCTCTCCGCACCAGCAGACTTCCCCAACCTCCCAAGAACTTGAACTTCTTCTTAGCCAACAATCACACACCCCCTTTGCGTACCCGGGTCGCTTTCTTCCAGTTTCACTATCTGCACATGGGCGGTTTAGGATATCTGCTCTCCTTTCTCAATGGCTGACCACAGATCACGTTTTGAGTAACCAGTATCTCCGCCGCTCATACGGACACAGCTTTGTCCCAAGTGAACTGGCGCTGGCCGTGATCAGCCAGGAAGTGATACTTTATGTAAAAAAGTTCATCCTTTCTCGTTTCCCCTATTGAGCCTGAGCAAAATAACAGACTCCAAAAGGAAAAGAAAAAATAATCGATGTGGACATACCATTTGAAGGTATGACAACAATAATAGCCATGTTGATTTCCCCACCCAACCGGGGGTCCCGTGGTCACCGAAAAACATGAAGTCTGCGTGGTTTCTACCGGAATCGGAGAATTTTTGTCTGAATGTGACAGTAGAAAACCTGACAAAATGAAATACTGGTGCTTTCTGGAGAAGAAAAGTGTCTGAGATCAGAAGAAGCCCTTCAGCAATTTTGCTGTGCACGCTGGATCCAGGAAAGAGGCTGCTTCATTGTTCGTGAAATATGGTGCATTGTCTGCTCGATTTCCACCTTGCTGAAATCCTGTCAGCTTCACGGCAACTTTTGCTGGGCCACCACTGAACTGAACTGTTGAGCTCATGAATCAACATCAGCAGTGCCAATTAATTGAAGTGAATGTTGAATTGAATGGCTCATTGCATCTCTGAATCATTGACATATAACTTTTCTAATACAATGCAAGAGTTTCTGGGAAGCTCAGGTTGCCCGTGAAGATATTCTTCATCATTCTCAACAATTGAGAGATATATATATGTCCATAAACTACCTGAACTGCTTTTCCCAGGTTTCCGCCATTTGAAATGACATAAGTAGTCAGCTCTGTCGGAGTCCTCAGTTTTGCACTTGTAAGTGCCCCATCATTGTCATCACCCGTCCTCGAATCTTGATTGCCAGTATCATGACATTGGATATTCTTTGGGTCGATGGGGGTGCGTTGACGGGGATCATGTCAATGTGGTAGAAAGCCACGACGGTCAGTTCGTAGATAAGAAAGAATGCTGAACAGAATTTTCCTTTGAACTTGACATCGATATGGTTAAACTGAACCCTTCAGCAATTCGGCCATCTGGTACTCCGTAGAGACATGGGACTCGGGAGTCTGCTTCTGCTTCATCGCAGCGGCTAGAGTTATCTGCCAATAGAAAGGTGAGTACGGAGTACCGCAACTATTCTGCAGATATTCATCTGTATTCATCTGTTAGATCTTAAAGGTCAGCAGTCAATCCAGGTTGCATGCCTACATCGGGAGCTTGCCCAAGAAGCTATTCCGCGAGATAGGACAGTATTATAAGGCACCATAGTTTGTCGAACATCATACCAAAAGATGTTTCAGGAAAAGAAAAGACAAGAGGAAAATGTAAAATATTACGTATAGGCAGTAAGTAATGTAATGTACTCTGTGCCTCCAAACTCTTCCTACACATACTCTATACATACATGGACACACGAAAACAACAACAGGAGAACCCTGGAAGAGCGCAGGGGCAGGCATAAATATAAAAAAGTACATGGAAATATTCAGGAAAGAATTTCTGTAACAAAAAAGAAGAAAACGAAAGAGAAAAAACGCACCTTTTGCTTTCCCTTTTGCTTTGGCCCGTCCTTGTAAAGGAATAAAAATAAATAAAATAAAAATAGGTAAAAAGCCTTCTGTCTGCTCAGTTCACAATTTCTTTCTTCGACAATCGAAGAAAAAACATAAGAAAACACTCAAATCATATCATCACGTTTTTAATAATCAAATCACACACACAGATAAAGTTCATGAGAGGAAAAACTAGTTCAAGTAATAGTAGCACAATTTTGTAACCTTTCCTTCATCATCAGCATCATCGTTATCTTCTTCTTCTTCTACTTTCATAGCCACCATGGAAAGAAAATAAGGATATTTTCCGCGGAGGAGGGAAGACAAGATATTACAGGGGGGCTTATCAAGCCTCATTCCACCTATCGCAGAGAGAGGGCGGGAGAGGGAGAGGGAAAACGAGGAGCATATCAAATTTGTAGCGGGAAGCGGGTGGCGGAAAAAAGAGAAAAAAGAACAAGCAAGCAAGCAACTTTTTCCGAGCCTCGGGATATCAGGTAGGTAAAGAAAGAAAAAGAGAAGACGGCGACGAGGAGGAGGAAAAAGCCTAAGATACGGATGGGCGGAGATAAGATAAGAATATAGAAGCACAGTAAGGGGGAAATTGGGTACGTAACAGGCAGGATATGTAGACAACGGACACGGATAAATAAAAGGGGAAAAAAAGAGCAAGCAAAATGCCCAATAGAACTAGAACAGACACACACATCCACAGCCATCAAAGGGGGAACGAAAAAAGGAAGAGGAACAAGGAACAAGGGAAAATAGAGAATAAAAGAATAATAATAGAATAAACAAATATAAAAAAAAAGTTACTCATAAATCACGTAAAAAAAGTCGAACAAGACCGAAGAAGAAAGAAAACGACTCAGGCCAGGGGGGGTTGGGGGGTTCAATTTTAAAAGCGGAAAAGAAAAAAAAAAACCAACACATGAGAAAAACATTTATGGCTGCTTTTGTTCGCTAACACCTGCTAAACCATTCCACCCCTCCCATTTTATCAAGCATCGAATTCGAAAGAAGGAATAAAAACAAACGAAAAAACAAAAACAAAAATCCCGTGGGGTGGGATTACGATTTCGTCTCTTCTGGCTTGCTATCTTTCCCGGCTTCCTTTGGCTGCTTGGCTGCGTCGGCAGCTTCGCCTTCACCGCCCTTGTTCTTCATGTATTCATCATAGACATTAATAGCCTCATCAACCTTGGCGCGGAGTGCAGCCTCGTCGTCGACCCTATTGTAAGTAGTCACAACGTTAGCATTCTGATTAGTGGGGGAAAAAATAATAATGAAACTTTGTCAAGCGCAAACAAGGGATAAAAACTTACAAACTAAGTAGTTCAGCATTGTCCATTTCCAAAAGCATACCGGTGATTTTGCCGGCCAGCTCGGGTTGTTGGGCTTGGATCTTGGGGTAGATAGCTTCACCAAGCATTTGTTTTTGTTGAGCGGGTGGCGCGGCGCTCAAAGCCTGGAGGCTAAGGCTAGGACCACCGGCAGACTCGTCACGGGGTGGCATTCCTTGAGCTGGGGCGGCTCCACGACCAGCCTGTCCGGGACGGCCCATCCCGCCTTGTTGGGCTGGCATGCCACGGCCCTGTGTGAAACCTTGACCACCAGCGCGCATGCCTGGTACATTACCCATATTTGGAGGCATACCCTGCATGCCAGGAAGCTGACCGCGACCGCCACCACCTCGTCCAAACGACGCTTGGACTTGAGCAATAGCTTGAGGGTAGCTGAGACCGTTTGGCAGGCCACCAGGGCCCTGGAGCGCACCAATGGGGAGTCCCTGACCACCCAAGCCAAAGGCATTTGGTGGGAGTTGTTGGTTGGGGATACCGCGCCCGCCTTGCTGTCCTGGGAATCCACCAGCGAATTGACCAGGGCGACCGCCTGGCATGCCGGGGAGGACCATTCCGGGTTGTTGACCAAAGGCCATACCACCTCGTTGTCCAGCGTTGGCAGGAATGAATCCTTGCTGGCCTGGGTAGTAGACAGCGGGCTGCATGAACTGTTAAGACAATCAGAATACACAGGAATTCGTACAGGTGTGGGGGGGGGGGGGGGTATGAAATTCTCGAAACTTACTGGTTGGGACATTCCTGCAGCGGCAGCAACCTGCTGTTGTCGGATAGTATTACGAGCTTGAATGCTTGCCTCGAGCTGCGAACGGTAGCTGTGAGTAGGATGGTAAAAAAAAGAAGGAAAGAAGAGAATTCTATAGCCATGAGGTACGTACCTGGCTCTTTCGCACATCCTTACGCTGAGCAAGTGCAACATATAGAGGTTTGCCGTTGACCATGCGCTGGTTCATCTCTGTGACAGCCTTGGAAGCTTCATCTGGATTGCTGAAGCAGACGAAACCAAAGCCCTTGCTCTTTCCAAGTTTCTTATCAGTAGATTTCTTGCTATCAGACTTCTCAGCCTTATCGCTCTTGTCAGCGGAGTCCTCTTCAGTGGGCTCCTTCTTATCCTCCTCTTTCACGTTCTCCTTGTTGGAGGGCTCCTTTTCCTTGTCAGATTCAGAACCAGCGTCCGAAATAGTGTCACGCATAACCCTGGCAGAGGTAATGTTTCCGAAGCCAATGAAAAGGTCCCGGAGTTTCTCATCATCAATGTCGTCGGTCAAGTTCTTGACGTAGAGGTTAACGCCTTGGTACTTGGATGCTTTCTCGACGCGGGCAGCCTCATGCTGCTTGCGCAGCTCCTCCTCCCGCTCGTGCTTCTTCTGTGCGCGGCCAACGTAGAGTTTTTGGCCCTTGTAGTCCTTGTCATTTAGTTCGTCAACAGCGGCAGCAGCGCTCTCATGGTTGACGAAGTTGACGAAACCGAACCCTCTGCTCTTTCCAGTCTCGCTATCGCGGCTGAGTGATGCAGAAGTGATATCGCCGTACTTCTCAAACAGCTCCCGGAACTCCTCATTGCTGACCTCGGTATCCAAGTTCTTCACGTAGACGTTGGTGAAGTTGGCCTTCATCTCCTCGAATTTGCTCTGGCGATCCTTCTTGGCGATGTGGTGGCCGACGAAAACCTTCTTCTCGTTCAACAACATACCGTTAACGTGTTTGATGGCGTTGGTGGCAGCTTCAGCGGTTTCGTAGTGGACAAAGCCATAGCCCTTGGAGTTACCGAACTCGTCCTGGGCGACTTTGCAGCTGAGAATGTTACCAAAAGCGGCGAAGGTGTCGTGAAGAGCCTTGTTGTCGATGGCAGTGTCCAAGTTCTTGATGAAGACATTGCCCTGGCCGGTCTTGCGCAGAGCAGGATCACGCTGGGACCACATAATCCGGCATGGTTTGCCCTTGATGAGAGTGTAGTTGAGGTCTTCAAGAGCACGTTCGCCATCAGAGGTGTTGTTGTAGTTGACGTAGGCATAGCCGAGAGAGCGTCTGGTGACGGCGTCACGGCACACACGGATGGAGGCGACTTGGCCGATGGAGGAGAAGAGCTCGAAAAGCATTGCTTCGGTGACGGAGGGGTCTAATTCTCCGACGTAGAGGGAGGCAGAATGTGGTTGAGTGTTGCTGGGAGCAGCAGAGTTGGGGGTCTCGCTGCCATCTCCGGCAGCGTCATTCGCAACGTTTGTGTTGATGGTGGTGGTGCCATTCGTCGAGGATTCCACGGGGTTGGTCTCTGCGACGGCGGCGGATGATACTTCAGCAGCAGACATGTTGGCGATGGAGATTGCTGTCCTCTTTTTTATATTCTAATATCTAGAGAGTGAGAAGAAGCAGTATGAGCTGGTGAACAAACCAAAACACAAATTTTCTTTGTGGGATTTTTGCCGGGCTCAGGGAAGAGGCTGCAGGAAAGAGCGAAGTAAGACGTACACTGACTGGAGAGGTGTGATAGTCAAAGGATGGATATGAAGGATATCAACAGTACAGTGAGATCTGCCAATTACACAGGCTGTCTGTTAGCACAGTTCTCTCTCCGTGATAGTTACTGTTACTGTTGCTGGTGGCGGTGGATGTTGAGGTGGTTGGTGGTGATGGGCAACGAAAAAAGAGAAAGGAAGCTCCCAAGAGGTCAGAAGTCAGAAATTGAACTCACCAGATAGATCTCGTGTAAGGCTTTCAAGGGGAGGATTTTTCAACTTTTTTTGGCAGGTTACGAGTATTTTCGACAAGGGGAAGGGGGCAAAGAGAGAGGGAACACTGGATGAGGACACAGTGGTTGTTGACCAGAGGGACACTGGATATGGGTATTTGGGATGTGGCGTTGTCTAGAAGAACAAGACAAGAAGAAGAAGAAAACAAGAACAAGAGGAAGAAGAAGAAGAAGAAGAAGAAGGGAGGTAGATAGATAGATAGATGATGAGGTTGAAGATATTTAAACGATATATGAGGGATGGTGCTGTGCTGTGAGAAAAGAAAAGAAGACCACAACTTTCTCTCTTTCTTTCTTTCTTTCTTTTCCTTTTTTTTTTTTT